>CAUYRT010025072.1:0-45678 GCA_963574885.1 Lepilemur ruficaudatus | reverse complement strand
AATAACTCACAGATTAACTCCTTTCATTACTCTCCTTATAAAATCCTAGGAGAACTGGGACCTTTAAATTGGGACCCTCTGCGAAAGAGGTGTCCCTACTAAGATAAGTTCAGGAACCTCCGTGTTAAAATTAAACACTTTAACATAAGTCTTCAGTGTGCTTTTTTTTTTTTGTAACCAAATTCAACATTTTATTGAAGTATACTTTACATATCATGCCTTTACTCCATTTTAAGTGTACAATTACATGATTATTAGTGAATTTATCAAGATGTACAGTTAATTGCTTTTATATGCTCATATGCACTCTATTTCCACAAGAACATTTCCAAATTTGCTGAACCTCAGAATCTTTTTTTTTTTTTTTTTTACTAAACGTTAGTATTTTTTACTAGGACATGAGTATTCTAAGGACTACTATCTTTAAACAGTTGCTGAATTCAGTAATATTTGAGAGATGATCACAAAATCATAATATTTGACAGATATTTTGTGTCTTACAATATAAAATAAATTCTTATAACATAAAAAGAATACTTTTATGTTAAGCTTAAAATCTCTTACCTTTCTAGCTGGTGGGCCATGAGCTTCAATCACTCTGCTACCAGGAATGCCTCAGCTCTTATCAAGTAAGCAGTGCTTCTCAAGTTTCCATCTAGTATCTCTAGGGAAAAGGAGAGATAGAAGAAAGTAAACTCATTACCCTTCGAAATCTAAAGAAATGGTCTCATGCAGTTCAACTCCATAATAAACATTTTAAAAGGTTTCATTTATTTTGCATTTCAAAAATGCATGTAAATTTTGCCTACCATTCCCTATTTTTTAGAATAAAAATAAAGGTTCCCCCTAAAATCTTCAATGCTTCAGGAAGATGCTTATCCTGGAGCCTCCCATAACTCCTGGCACATTACCACCTATCAGAGGTATGACAGTTTCAAGGATAGAAGAAGGGCAATGGAAACCTGATGAAAGTAGAAAAATGAACCTTTTTACCATGATAGACCGGGGGTGGGGGGAGTGAGGAGAGAGGGAGGAATCATAGATAACAGATGAAATGGCAATGGTGAATCTGAGCACTATAATTTTTAGAGTAGAGATTAAGTTTTTCTTCTGTCATTGCTGTACCATAAAATCCATGAGACCTGGTTTATATGCTTCTTATTTGGAAAAAGTTTAACTTTTTTTTATCTATATCAGTTAGGATTAGGCTCAGCTGTTAATGACAGAAAACTCAAAATTTAACAATGGCTTAAATGATTCAGGAGTTTATATCTCTCACACAAACATAAGCAGTCTAGAAGCATGATCATTAGGTACCCACGGTTCTATCTTTTTGCTCTGCCATCCTCAATATGTGCCTTCCCCTTTGTGGTTTTAAAATTACTGCTCAAGTTCTAGCCATCACATCTGCAGATCAGACAGCAAGATGAGAAAGGAAAGATGAGCAATAGCACCCCCCACCCCACCTTTAAGGAAACTGTTCAGAAATCTCACAGGAAACTTTATTTAATACTGATGAACAATTAGTTGCTTCTGTCATACTCATTTCATTTTAAAATGCAGAATAGCTGGATACCTCATAGAGATGCCTTGGCAATCTACTGAAGGGAGTTTTCAAAAGCAGAAGCTGCCAGTGGCCAAGAAGCAAGACCAGCATTCATAAGGACGTCTCTAAATAGGCAAGGCCAATCTGCAGGTGAGAGGAAGAAGGGAAAAATCTGAAGACCAGAATGACAATGTAAGAACAAAGAAATAACCTAAATTGTAGTTTGGGAGGGTAAACTCACATAAGTAGTTTACAAAACTCAGAAATGACTGAGCAGAATCATTATGTAAGTAATGGAGTGACCAAGGTGAGACTGGGTAAGTACTTGGCAGAAAGCTCAGTTACCAAATGCATCAGGAAAAGGCAGTGATCCCGGGAGCACAATGTTCAAAGGAAAAATAGACTTTCCTTTACCATTATCTCAGGACTGAGCTTCCATTATCAGGACATATGTGAACCTGGGAGATTTCCCAATTGTGCAGACTGTTAAAAGGAAAGGTTGTACTTTGCCTTGAATAAGATTGGTTGAAACATCCTTAGTATGTTTAAAACTTTGACATGAATACCACAAACTACAAAGACCCCATTCCAAAGGAGACAGCAAAATTCTGTTTTATACACAGGCTGTTCCCTAATGAAAAAAGGATCCAAATAGGATATTTAGCTAGACAAATGTAAAACAGGGACTATAAATGGAACAGCAATTCAGAGGACAAATGACTCTGTGGGATAAGTTAAGGTTCACATCTTCTAGGTAGAAATAAATTTCTGTGAATTGTTTCTTTCAGAGAAATATTTATTTTTTATGTATAGCTTTTTAATGTAAAAAATATTTATTTTTTACTATTTATACAGAGATTTTCATGTTCTTATTTCAGCAGTTGCTCATAAAAGATCAGGAAATATTAATAACATCCTAAAGAATTCCAAGACAGACTTCTAGTATTACTGCCATTTCAATCAACAGTCAGCAAGATTAAGCTAGCCAGTTGTACCTGTCCTGTACAGCTATGTCTTACATATGCAATGTTAACATAATCATCTAGACTTTGAACATTAAAAATGACTTTTTTGTAACTTGAAAAGAAACTTCCTCTTTACTACCACTACCCTACCTATTGTACATTTCTTATACAGTCATACATCACTTAACAACAGGAATAAATTCTGAGAAATGTGTCATTAGGTGATTTCATCATTGTGTGATCATCATAAAGTGTACTTGGACAAACCTACATGGTATAGTCTATTGCTCCTATGCTACAAACATGTACAGCATGTTATTGTACTGAATACTGTAGGCAACTATCATAACATGGTATCTGAGTCTCTAGACATAGAAAAGGTACAGTGAAAATACAGAATAAGCTTGCAGTCCTGGGAGTTGCTCTGGGTGAGTCAGTGAGTGAGTGGGGAATGAACGTGAAGGCCTAGGACACATTGGTACACCACTGTAGACTTATAATACTGTATGCTTAGGCTACACTAAATTTATTTAGAAAATTTTCTTTCTCCAATAATAAATGAAACTTAGCTTACTGTAACTTTTTTACTTTATAAACTTTTTATTTTTTTAATTTTTTTTTTTTTTTTTTTTTTTGAGACAGAATCTCACTCTGTTGCCTGGGCTAGAGTGCTGTGGTATTGGCCTAGCTCACAGTAACCTCAAACTCCTGGACTCAGGCAATCTTCCTGCCTCAGCCTCCTGAGTAGCTGAGACTACAGGCATGTGCCACCATGCCCGGCTAATTTTTTCTATATATTTTTAGTTGGCCAATTAATTTCTTTCTATTTTTAGTAGAGATGGGGGTCTCGCTCTTGCTCAGGCTGGTTTCGAACTCCTGACCTTGAGCGATCCACCTGCCTCGGCCTCCCAAAGTGCTAGGATTACAGGCGTGAGCCACCACGCTCGGCCTAAACTTCTTAATTTTTAAAAACTTGTTGATTCTTTCATAGTAACACTTAGGTTAAAACACATTGTACAAATGTACAAAAATATTTTCTTTTTTCATGTCCTTATTCTATAAGCTTTTTTCCATTTTTTAAAATTTTTACTAAGACACAAACATGCACATTAACCTAGGCCCACACATGGTCAGGATCATTAGTATCACTGTATTCCACCTCCATATCTTGTCCCACAGGAAAGTCTTCAGGGGCAGTAATACACATGGAGCTGTCATCTCCGTGACAATAATGCCTTCTTCTTGAATATCTCATGAAGGACCTCCCAGAGGCTACTTTGGTTTTTCAGTAAGTAAACTACACTCCAAAACAATGATAAAAAGTAAATACATAAACCAGTAACATAGTCATTTATTATCAAGTATTATGTACTATACATAATTATATGTGCTATACTTTTATACAACTGGCAGTGCAACAGGTTTGTTTACATCAACATTACCACAAAGATGTGAGTCACGCATTGCACTATGACATCATGATGTCCTATATACGGTTCGTTGTTGACCCCAAATGTTATGTGACATACAACTGTATTTGGATATAACTAACCTGTGGGTAGGATCTCCACTGAAAGGTACAAACACTGCTAATGGCAATTTTCCTGGTAAGAGCCAAATGCTTTATGTGGCAGGAAACAGGTCCAAAAGGTAGGCATTAGTGTGAGAAAGGAATTAATCTTCCCATGGGTTTGGACTCAGAACAGTGTAACAGACCCAAGGGCAATCCTGGGTAGCAGAAAGAAGCTGGCTTCTGTCCTTGTGGGAGGACAGGAGCTAGGCAGGAGAGAGGGACAGTTGTTTCAAGTAGGCAGTGTTCAAATTGGGGTATGTATAACTAAAGGTACACTAAGGCTTTCCAGGGGATACTTGAGCAAGACAAGTTTTAAGAAATCAATTTCTACATCTTCAACTTCCCTTTGTGTGCTTTCTTAAAAATCTGCCTACTTTCTCTGAGTCCCCATTCTCCCACTTTTCAAAAGAAACCCATAGCTCTCACCCATCCCAAATCTTATTAGAATGCATTGCCCCAGGATGGAAAAACTTCCATGGAACAAACCAAATGGATAATTTAAAACAAGAGTGTCTCCAAGCCTCCATTAATCAAGGCACCATTAACCCCCAGGCTTGTCTTTCCCTGTCTTATAAATATTTCTGTTAAAGGCAAAGCATGGTTTTAAGAATGGTGTTCTGCCTTGTGTTTAGGAATGTTCTGAATTCAGATATACTGTATAGTGTGACGGCAGAAACAGTAACAATTTTCATTTAATGACTGCCTCTTTCATTCTTGAAATGTTGTCCAAAAATGCACTATCCTAAGAAGTTCTGCAAGAATGAAGAGGAAAACAGTACTAAATTTCAAAAAACTGGCTCATGCCTGTAATCCTAGCACTCTGGGAGGCCAAGGCAGGAGGATCCTTTGAGCTCAGGAGTTCAAGACCAGCCTGAGCAAGAGCGAGACCCCATCTCTACTAAAAAAGAAATTAGCTGGATAACTAAAAATATATAGAAAAAATTAGCTGAGTACGGTGGCACATGCCTGTAGTCCCAGCTACTCAGGAGGCTGAGGTCGTAGGATTGCTTGAGCCCAGGAGTTTGAGGTTGCTGTGAGTCAGGCTGACACCAAGGCACTCTAGTCCCGGCAACAGAGTGAGACTCTGTCTCAAACAAACAAAAAATTTCAAAAACCTAAATTTATATTTGTTAACGAAGTATGAGGGCAGATCAATAAAATATTTTAAAACATTAAAATATACTGGATTCAAATAAAATTATGTTGGAGAAGTGGAAAGAATATAAAAGTTTAATAAGAAAAAGGAACAGTGAAAATTTCCAACTGTTAAAGAAAGGTTAATTCAAGTTTGTTCTTTAAAAACCAATGATAGTATCAAATCACTATGGTATTTAGATACTTATAAAAGAATGGTGTCAATATCTAGAAAAGCCAGAAATTATACGTTTTTCAACTATTTAAACTTATGAAAAATTTTAAGAATCAACTTAGAAATGTGCAATGGTACACACTTTCTCAAATTTCTTTTCAAGAGTATACATGAGTATAGCAGGCAGAAGAGCCCCTTGAAGATGTTCACACCCTAAATCCCAGAAGCCTCTGAATAGGTTACATTACACGGCCAAAGGAACTTTGCAGACGTAAAAGGATTACAGATCCTAAAATAGAGAGAATCCTGGGTTAACAATGTGGGCCCAATCTAACCAAATAAGTCTTTAAGAGCAGAGAACTTTCTTTATCTGGAGTTAGAGATTAAGCTAGAAAAAAAAAAGACAGGGGATTTAACCTGCCATTACTGGAGGGGGGCCACACGAATAGCATTTCAGTCTCTGGGAGCAAGGACCAGCCCTTGGCTGATAGACAGTAAGGAAAGAGGGATGACAGCCTTACAAGTACAAGGAAATGAATTCAGCCAACAACGTGAATTAACTTGGAAGTGGATTCTTCCCCAGAGACTCCCAAAACGAACACAGCTCTGCCAACACATTGATTTTGACTTTGTAGGACCCTATGCAAGTGACCCAGCTGAGCCCACCTGGACTTCTGGCCTACAAAAACTGTGAGAAAATAAATTTGTGTTAATTTACGATGCTAAGTATGTGGTAACGTGTGAGGCAGAAACAGAAATTTAATACACTGAGCAAAAGTTTTAAGGTACCAGAAAGATGGACTTGTGCCCCAGGACTTCAAGAACAGTAGCATCTTATAGACACAGAGGGGTGTGTGTGTGTCTATGTGTTATAATTTCTTTCCTCTATCTTGGTCAAGCACCACAAAATGCAAGAAAGGATCCTAGAACTCACCTTGGGAACAGCAATCTGACCATAATAACAAATCTAAGTCCAGGAGTTTGAAAACCTGTAGCCATGAGTGAGTAGGACTTCATTCCCCTTTCAAGGTTAAAGTATGTTTGACTTCCTATATTAGGAAAATTTTAAATGTTGTGATTTCACCATGATCCTCTCCAGTAAAAAACAATACACATTTCAGGGTTATCAAAAGGAATAAATGAAAATAATATATGTAAAATATATAGTATAGTACATCACAAGTATTAAGTCCGTAAGTTTCACTACATTTTCCTTTGACTTTAAATCCTAATGCTTCATAAATACCTAATCTTATTATCTGCTTTACTTTTAAGGCCAGAAACTGAGAACTATGTAAGTTTAACTTTCAGACAGAAGACTTTTACATTAATCTTTAACCCATGGATTTGATGTTATCCATAAATATATTTGACACGTAACATTCATTCATCAATGTAGGGAAATCAAATTCTTCAGAAATGAGAAAAATATAAGCCCAACTTTAATGAGGAAAGCAGCAGTTTTTATTTTTTCCTCACAGCAGACATGACAGATGTCCTTCATGCATATCACTATTCCCAAGAGTATACCAAAGTTTTGATGAAATTTCTCAAGGTTGATGGGACACATAAAGAGCATCACAGTCTTCTCAAGCCTGTTCTATGAGTATGTGAATAGCTATATCAGCCCCAAACCTCAAAAATACTCTAGTAGTCCAATGTGTAAGTAAAATTTCACTTGTAAAGTGAATCTTGTTTATTCCCAGACCTCTAATCACTAGGTAATATAAGGTAAACAACTTTTTTGGTGGTTTTTTTTTTTGAGACAAGGTCTCGCTCTGTTGTCTGGGCTAGAGTGCAGTGGCATCATTATAGCTCACTGCAATTTCCAACTCCTGGGCTATAGCAATCACCTATCCTCCTGCCTCAGCCTCCTGAGTAGTGGGACTACAGGCACGTGCCACTACGCCTGGCTAACGTTTGTATTTTTTGTAGAGACAGGGTCTCACTCTTGCTTAGGCTTGTCTTGAACTCCTGGTCTCAAGCAATTCTCCTGCCTCCCAAAGTGCTAGGCTTATAGGCATGAGCCACCACGCCAGGCCAGGTCCTCATTTTATAGTTTTTTTAAAGAATAAGACTTGAAATAAATACAAAGAACGTACAGATTAACAGTTACGAATATGAGCAGTGCTAGTGCAAGTTTTACTAATAGCATCACTTTAGATGTGGTAATGAAATCTACTATGTGATATAAGGTCCACAGCATTTTTGCCCAAGGTAGATGTATAAAATATACTTACCTATCATTGCTTTTTACCTCACTGAAATTTACTTTTTGTAAAAGTAAAAAGATACTAGAAATAGAAATGCACAGCTCACCAAGAATTACAATTCATAGTCATTACCACTATTAAGAGTGTATCAATAAAAATGTCTTATTACAAAGAGAGCACAAATAAGATAGACTATTGATTTTGTATAATACCCATTACAACACAGATAAGCTCACTTCTTTCTCCTCTTTTCAAAGTATATCAAAATTCAAGTAAGTGAAAGTGATATACCCTCAACCCAACATCCACATTTCAACAATCATTAAAACCTACCTTACAAACAATAAAAGACTTCAGTGACTCTCAACATTGTGGCTAAGAATTGACAGTGTAGTTACGAGTTGGATTTCAAAAGTACACTAGAACTGTAGTATTTTAATCATAATTTATTCCACAATGGCAAGGAGAAATGAAGATTTTACTAGAATGTTTATAGTGCAATTGGTGGAGTAAAAGATCATTGAAGTTTATGGAAATCATAGTATCATAATTTTATCATATCAAAATAAAGATATGCTCTACTGCATGAATTTGATATAGAAAAAGTCTGGGTGAGAAAGGGCACATATGGAACAAAAAATACAAAATATTCTTTAAAATGGATTTATGAGAATTCTAAGGTGGTAAGTTACACCACAAATTATAAATTCCTAGGGAAAACCCAATTTTGTTGCCAAAGATACCAAACAGATGGTTGCTGTACTGTTTTCCAGCCAGGAGGGCTGTACTAGATTATTATTATTGTTTCTGAATGAATTTTAACAATAATAATTACTGCACTATATACTGAATGCATTAAGTTCTTGACACTGTTTTAAGCATTGTATGTATATTATATTAATGCTCGCAGCAAGGCTATGTAAGTATTCTTCTTCTTCAAAAAAAAGGAACTGAGCCACAGAGAAGTTATATAATTTGCCCAAAATAACACAGTTAATAAGCAATAGACCCAGGACAATCTGGCCCCTCACAACTATCCTAAAACACTGATTACACACTATGTGCCACAAGATATTGAGGAAACAAAAACTCAGTCAAGTTGGTCATAACACTCTTTATTTGAAGGGTTACCTATAGGGAAAGGAATCTATCATCACAAATCTTAACTCATAATGACAAATTCATAAGACAGTAATCTTATGAAATCTATAGTTCAGACAGTACCTCTTAAAACAAACTAGCATAAGATACTCAATGTGCAAGCCATATAAAAGTGCATAAAATTTAAGGATTATTATTAGTTAGCTGTCAAAAGTTTTAGTAAAGTTTAAGATAAATAGTGAAATGACAGAAAATATGAAATATAAAATATTTGCCCCAGTAAATAGATCATGTGTAGATAAATAACTACAGTATGATATGGCTAACTAAATAATTATAATACAACTTATTTCCAGTAACAATTCCTAATTAAGTAATCACACTTTATTAATAACCACAGCTCTAAAGTTGGCAAAATTATGGCAAAGCTACTGCATTCATTCTCTGATGATCATGTAAACTTGCTCAAGTCTTTGGGGAGGCAAAAATTTGGCAACTGTTGAAACATCTGTATCCTTTGACCAGTAATCACATTAAAGATTAGTATCCTACAGAAACAATTCTGTAGAAGAAAGAAGAAAACAATATATGCAGAGAGATGTTCAATTCAATGTTAAAATAGGCAAAAAAAGAAAACAATTATTTTCTTCTTGGGTATTTAAATTTGAGCCAATTTAATAGTTATGTGGTTACCTATCAGGTAACCACCAAATATTACAAAGCTCATATAACATGGAAAAAGACAATGCTATAAAAGTAAAATAAATAAAACTTATTCATAATTCTATAAAAACTATAATGTATAGGCATAAACTAGAAGGAACAAAAATAATTAAATCATTGTTAGTATGGCAAAACTGAAGTTGATTTCTAATTAATACTATTTAACAAATGTTCTATTGTATGTTAGTAAAAGAAAACATTCTAGCCCAAACAGTAAAATTAGAAAAACAAAGCTATAAAATTGGAATGACCAAGGTTTAGGTTCTGTTAGGCAAACTAAAGAACATTTAGGGGAGATATTTATAAATTTATAGTCTACGCTATACAGCTACCATATATTACAAAAATAACCAAAGTCTATATGGTATTTTGCCAACCTTTCCCTACCAATCTTGTTGAGAATCTTTGTGGTAATAAGACACTACTACTGTTGGAAGCATCTTATTCCTTGGGTATTAAGGCAAAAATAGTTGAGAACCACTATCTTTGTTAAGATAGAGAAAGCAGACATGGGTGAATAGGCCTAGCTCTCAAAACACTGTATTTACATCTTCTTATTGAAAAAACGTTTTTAATCACTTTACTACCATTGCCAAAATGCCAAGAAAGAAAAATAAGCATCACTAAACATAATTTAAAGTGAAAATCAATACACCAGTTTCAAGACTGTCAACAAGAATGAAAAGACATACATAATAAATATATATTTATGATTATATATTTATAATCTAAAATAATATGTGTAAAATAATTATAATTATTGATGGCATTAAAGATTGACAAATTTCCTCAATTTTTTCTTTTTTTGAGACAAGGTCTCATTCTATTGCTTGGGGTAGAGTGCAGTGGCATGATTATAGCTCACTGCAACCTCAAACACCCAGGGCTCAAGTGATTCTCCTGCTTCAACCTCTCAAGCAGCTGGTACTACAGGTACATGCTACCATGCTCAGCTAATTTTTCTATTTTTTGTAGAGATGGGGTCTCACTATGTCTCTCAGGCTGGTCTCCAATTCCTGGCCTCACGTGATCTTCCCACCTTGGCCTCCCAGGGTGTTAGGATTTCTGGCATAATCCAATGTGCCTGGCACAAATTTCCTCAATTTTCTATGAAACTATACCATACTGAAACATAACAAAGGAAATGAAATGTTTTGTAGGGTTTTCTCTTAGATAAAAATAGTTGACTGCTATCCTACTACCTAAATATTAAAAATTACATAAAGAGAACATGCAGCATTTTAGACAAGTTTTTAGCCTCGAGAATAGGTGTGAATATAAGATAAACACAAATACTAAATTAAACTATTGACTATAACAATACAAAGTAGGCTGTTTTTAGGATAAATTTTAATTATAACAAATACTATATGTATTTGTGTTTATAAGGATCAGCTGAATATCAATTATTGTTATTCACTGGATTTTAAACAAGGGAGTTCCTGGTGAAAATTTGGTTTTAAATAAGGGCGACTTCAACTACTTTATCTTGTCGAACAACATTTCAATACTAACTAAGAGAAAGAAATGCCAGCTTATAGACATATTTCATACTGGAATGAAGACCTTGAAGACAAAATGAGTGGAAATAACACACATGGTGAGACTGTTTACCTGATAAAACAATTCACCAGCAAAGAACATGTATATCATTAAAATCCAAGTTTTCCAAAATATAAAAATTTTGGTAGGAAAAAAAATACATAATTTCTTGAAATAGTTAATGCTAGCTATAGGTAGTAAATGTTTGATGTATGGCATATCATTTTTAAATAATACTCACATAGCTTCCAAATCCTGAATACCAACAAAAAATCCCCCCACTTATTTGTTAAAAAGCTGACATAACCGTTTACACTATTAGTTTAAAAGTAAGAAACAAATACTCCAAATAAAAAACCAAATGTAGGAATTTCTGGATTATGTATTTAATAGATAATAATAGTGCCCCAAATATGAAATAAACATTCTAATAAGGAATTTCCAAGAAATGCAATCATATCTCCAAATTATGTACCTTAAATACACAAAAGTCCCTAAAAGCTCCATCCTTTTTTTTTTTTTTTTTTTTTTTTTTATACAGAGTCTCAATCTGTTGCCTGGGCTAGAGTGCTGTGGTGTCAGCCTAGCTCACAGCAACCCCAAAGTCCTGGGGTCAAGCAATCCTTCTGCCTCAGCCTCCCGAGTAGCTGGGGCTACAGGCATTCGCCACTATACCCGGCTAATTTTTTTGTATATCTTTTTAGTTGGTCAATTAATTTCTTTCTATTTGTAGTAGAGACGGGGTCTCACTCTTGCTCAGGCTGGTTTCGAACTCCTGACCTTGAGTGATCCACCCACCTCGGCCTCCCAGAATGCTCGGAAAGCTCCATCCTTACTGACAATCATACCACAAAACAGTTACAGATTACCACAATACTATATTTTAAATTTTTAAAACTTAATGGCAATAACATCCTCTCAAAGCAAAATTAAATACATTTGAGGAAGGCAGGATACATATCACTGCAAATTTGGAAGATTTGAATTATTTTACAAAGACTACAAATCTTAACTATTACTCAATTATTGATGACCTTAAAGATCTTAAGATTGAGACTCTTAAGATTCTTAATTCTTGACCTGCAGAAGAGTATATTTTATGAAGTTCCTACAGTTTTGAAAAAAGTGTTTCCAGTGGATTCCTCGAGTGAGTGAAACAAATTTAAATTCAAGATAAAATTGCTACTGTGTTTGCATTTTTTAAGGCACTTAATCTTGCAGGGCTGATTTTTTAACGAGCTTTTATAAAGTCATACCTTCATAATTTTGGTACAATATATCACGGCTATATGGCTATTTAAAGATTACGTCTAGAAAGGCTATTACAACGGCAATGTCAGTGGTTATATATTTCTTCAAATAGGACTAAAAGTATGCTCAGAGAAAGTCAGTTTTTGTTCTGATTTCAAATATATACATTAAATGCATGCATTGTGACCAGATTCATAATTTAAAACCCCTAAGAAATTGTAACTTTCCCCTTATAATTTAGGGATTAGTCAACAGGCCTTAAGTCCATCAAGAGTAAGCTCTTCTACTCCATCATAGTCACAGTTTTGCTCTTGCTTCACCAGTTTTAAGACTCCCCATTTAAGAAAAGACAATTTTATACTAACTAGGGGCATAAAAATAGTCCCCAGCTCCTCCTCTCTCTCCCTCCCGCTATCTTCGGTTCAACGAACAAGCATAGAAAACACACATACACACACATACAAACACTCTTTCTCCCCACCCCACCCCCCGCCCATATCGGCTCTAGTTCCTAGAGCATTGATAAAAAGCAAATTATTTCCCTACAGAAGGTTTGCTGTCCTTCCAGGGAGATAAAAAATAGGGGAAAATACCCCAGCCCCGCCCCACGGGGAAAAAGTGGGGGGTGGCGGGAATATGAGGGTGGCAAAAAGAACAGAAAGGGCCGAGACTTCCAGTTCCCAAGCTCTCCATACCATTCGTTCCATCAGGTTCCTTCCACACAAGCCAGGAACCCTGACCCTATTTTCAGGCGCGCCTCCCGATTCTCCTCCCCGCCACCATCACAAACACATGGTCCTCAACACATGTCCCCTGGGTGGGGACAGCAGAGTGGGCCCTCTCCCTACCCAATCCAAGGGCTGGGGTCGGGGGGAAGGTCTCCCCGCGCACACCGCAAACTCGATGTGCGCCCCAGGGACCTCTGAACTGACCGGAGAAGGGAAAGATAATTCGGAGGGAGGGGTCTAAGAAGAGCCGTTATTCCTTTTTTCCTCTTCCTTAGGAAAGCGCGCGAGAGGGAGGGGCCGGAACAACGAACGCTGGTTACCTAACGGTCCGGCCCAGCCGGTCAGGCTCCAGAAGCTGAGGGCTGCTGAGGTGGCAGCAAAGCCACAGTCACCCCGCGGGCTAGGGACCGCGGCAGGAGCGCCCGAGGTGATGGGAAGCGGGGGGTGGGGACTATGGTGACCGACGTCGCCATGTTAGCGCCTTTTCTCCGTATCTCTACAGTCTCCAGTCCTGCGGCCCTCTGCCCATCACTACACTCACCTTTCCAGGTCACCAGTTCATGATCCTTCTGGTTGCCTGGGAGCCCCGAGCACAGCCGTGTTTACAAACTACCCCTGGAGGAAACGGCTGAACCGCACTTTAAAGGCCACGGGCTCCCACAGGCTTCCGTCCTCTCTCGCGAGAGCGGACTGACAACCCTTCTCCCCGCCCCACTCCCGGCATCCCCCCCCTTTCTTCTCGCGCCCCTCCCCTCCACGCACACGCCCCTTCTTGCCTTCCTTCAGAGGGAGCGCCTCCGGGTCAGGTGATTCCGTCAGGCCTAAGGAAGGAGAGGAGTTTTCAGAAGGCGGGGATAGAGGGGGCGGGAACCCAAGAACACTCGGGCGCTGATGATTGGGCAAAGAGCCCGAAGGGCGGGAAGCAGTCCTGGATGGGGCGGGACCAGAAGGCTAAAGGAGCGTTGGCTCTGTAACCCGGGCGCTGCAGAAGGCTGTGATTGGCAGCCGGCTGGAGGCCGGCGTAGGTGCTGGGTCGCTCGAGGAGGTGGCGGTGTGAGGGGAGGAAAAGCGGGCTCTGGAAAGGCTGCGGAGTGGCTGGAGGGGAAGCAAGATGAGCCCTCCGACCCCAGCCTCAGGAGCCCGGCATCTCCGAAGCCGTCACTTCTCAGCCTTGAGTAGGGAGGTGGGTAAAGTGTAGGGTGCACCCACACTCCGGCTACCCGGAAGCCTGGGAGGTGAGCTTGGGTTAAGGTGAGGTTTGGGAGAGGCGGAGTTTGTAATTAACCACCCCCCTCCCCCAAAAACCGTTACACTTCTAAAGAGGGAAAGCGAAATAAGTCAGTTTTGAAAAAAGAAAAAGCCTATTCTCTGAATGGATTTTGTTCTCTTTTTACTGAGCTATAACTGGAACTGATTCTTCGGGCTTCTTTTACCCACCGGCTAGTACTGTGTATGTTAGGATATAATCGTGTTCGAAGAAACTTACCAAAAGGAAATACAGTATCTTCCGCTATATCATCATAATTTAAAACAGTGCAACGACTTGTTTCCAAGAGAAAATCCTCCATATTATTATGTGTTCTATTTATTAATTTCCCTTTATTTATTCGTAGATAAAAATGTATTCATGCATTCATTCAGACAGGGTCTTACTCTGTCTCCAGCTAGAGTACAGTGACGTCATGATAGCTCACTGCAACCTCAAACTCTTAGGCTCTCCTCCTGCCTCAGCATCCCCAGTAGCTGGGACTACAGGTGCACGCCACCGATGGCTAATTTTTCTATTTTTTGTAGAGATGAGGTCTCGCTCTTGCTCAGGCTGGTCTCGAGCTTCTGGTCTCGAGCTTCTGGCCTCAAGCAAAGCTCCTGCCTCGGCATCCCAAAGTGCTAGGCCTGAGCCAATACGCCCAGCCAAAAATATATTCTAATAGAGATAATCTGAGCCCTTATAAAACTTCAGCAATCTGGTATTAACATTTTAGAGAGGACCAAAGGACACCAAATTAGAATATGACATAGAAACGGCATTCTTCCCACAATACTATCCTACTGCTTAGTAGGTTGTTGCGGTGCAAAAGCGATGTCTGTCAAGTCTGAAAGTAGCTTTTAAAAAGGGGGGACAAGAAGAAAGATCATTTAGTTAATTTAAAATGATGACAAGAGACCATTTTTATAGCTCTGCTATTGACACATGTACACTCTCCAAAACACAGTGCAGTGCTGAAAATATTTCATCTTAATGTTGCTTTATGATTCTCTATACAACTTAAAGATTTCAGTGTTAACTGTAGAGATACTGGTTGTTGAATAAATAGACCGGCCCAAGTTGAAAAGTATGATCAGGGAGGCCTCTGTGAAAATTTCCATTAACTGTTTTAAAAAAATGTTTTTCCGTTTACTAAATGCTGATTTCTAGTTTGTTACAAAATTGTGAATTAGTTTACATATTAACATAAAATGCGCCTATATTACACTCTGTTGTTGGAAGGTTGTGGGGGATAGTATTTGAAAGTTATTGAAACTGCATGCAGTTCAATAATGATATCTGGCATAAAGGTGAAATTGTAATGGCATTGGACCTTTTAACAGGCTTCTGGCCTGTATACATGTATGTGAGCCAACTCAATCCTCTTTTAAAAGTAATTTTAATTAAGTACCTGAAAGTAGCCAAATTATTAACACTGTTCTTAAATTAAAATGAAAGTACCATCCCTATATAATAACATTGTAGTATTGTTAGTGTAACACTAATTATGTCAGTGAAAATGATGATGGACTAAATGTGTGATTGATAGATCACAATTGTTAGATCCAGAAAACATTCACAAAAATGATGCTTCTCTTTCCATTCCCCAAAACATCTAATGTGAGAAGAAAAACTACATATGTTATATAGCATTTCAAAAGAAGCTTGGGTCAATTAGAGTAGATTTCTTTAAACAATTATTTTTCCACTCACATACATTAAAAATATGAAATTCTTTTCTCTAATTTTGATTCCTTTTCAATTGCCAGTAGCTTTGGTTTTAAATTTCTCCTCCTTGTTTTTACTTCTCCACTCTGTTGTCAAGCAGTTAATTAGCTACATAATGCAATAGAGGAACATGTTATTTTAAAGACATCCTTTCAAGAGTTCTTTTAGACAAGAGAAGAATCATTTAGTAATATGGATAGTACCCTGATACGTTTTGAGAATTCATTTTAGCTTATTTTCTAAACAGAAGGTATATGTAGAGTGAGAAAAAGCCTAAGATTGGGGGAAAAAACAGGTGGAAACTATGTAGATCTGTTACATATGTATCTTGGCAATCTGGCATTTAACAAAGGGCCTCACTTTACACACTTATAGTTCCACAACAGTTCCTTTATTATATAGCTTTTCTACAAATGGGGAAAACATTCAGCATAGCCAGAATGAATATAGTTAGTATTTTCAATTCTGATCCCATGAATTGGTAAGTCTCACTATTTATCCATATCCTCATAAAATGATGTGCTTTTCAATTTTCTTTCTTACTTCCTCATTCTTCAATATCCCCAAGAGTCCTAAAGTTCTTTACAGCCTTCTCTACCAATGCAGGAAACTTCTGGACTTCTTTGCTTGTCTTATTGTACCATAAATGCTTCTACCCAATTTATTTCTAGTGAGCATCTAGTGAGGTGAATTAGTGAGGGTCTAGTGAATCTCCTTTAAGAACCCAGCATGACTTGTGAATAAAACTAGTATCCCTTAGATACAAAAAGAGGCTATTTGGAGAAAACTCATTTCTGTTACAAAGTGCCCATTACTAAATACCACAAGAATCAGTGGTCACCTTTAAATGCTCTTAAAACCTTCCAAATGCCACAGAATGTGGTATTTCCACCCTGTATAGGGCTATTAATCCACTAATCTGTTGTTGCTCACAAAAATTCTACTGAAACTCTGCCCAACTATATATATGTATATATATTATTATATATATTTCTCATTTTTGTTTGTGATATGTGTGTGTTTGTGTGTGTGTATAAAATACTTCCAAACAAGGTAGAAATAACCACATTCTGTGTGTGTGAGAGAGGGAGGGAAGGAGAAATAATTAATTTTAAAAACATATTTTCTGTTTGTAGCTAAACAAAACATAGACTACTCCAGAGCACCTCTTCTGTCTGCTTTGCACAACTAGTCCTGGGCTCAGGGAAAGACCCTCCACATTTTCATGATATCCTCAAGATGCAGCCCAGTATAGTGGGTTAGCTGGAATTTTACCAATGGGATCAAGGTGTATGTGTGATGTGAAAGGGGTAGGGGAAGCAGGGTGGTATAATTACCTATCTGATATCTGAGGTGAGGATAGCGTGGCTCTAGACATTGTAGTTGACTTTTTGGTAGCGTCTATCTCATGGCAGATTCTTTTCTCCCTCTGACAGCACAGGGTTTTCATGCACATTGCTGAAATGGCCTATGTTATAGTTACCTCTCAGCACCTATCCTCATGGAATGGAAAGGTGGCTTTGTGGGGAAAAATTAGAGGGCTATGTTTATTTTAAAATTATACCAATTAGCTTATACCAATTTCAATGAGACCAGCCCAGAGAAAGAGAATGGAATTTAAGGGCCTTGTTTTCATTCTTGATACCAATGCCTCATCTTATCTTGTATCTGATTCACTATAACAAGGGATGCCATCATTATATTCTCCTCTTGACACACTACTATCAATAAAAGTAGATTGAACCACTCCTAGTATAGAGTTTTGTCTGGCAGTCCAATGTCTACCCTTCATGGCTCCCCATAACAAGTCTACTTTTCAACCTGAGGCCCACATAATACCAAAGCCATGCAATCCTTATGCCAGAAACTGAGAGAGGTCTCTCTGGTCATAGAGACCCTTCTGGGGCCTCCAACTAACACCGTGCTCTTTTCACTTACCATCTTACCTTGGATACAGCCTTTTAGGTTAACTGTGGCTAACTAGGTCAATTATCAACTGAATGCTGTCTCTTTACTCATAAAGCATCTATAGTTATTGAGCATGAACATTCCAGGCACTGTTCCTGGTTCTGAGGTTACAACAATAAATAACAGAGAGTCCCTTAAAGGAGACTGTCATGGTGGGGTGGCAGGAAGATACACTACATATGTAAACAATAAGATAATTTAAATAGCAGTAAGTACTAGAAAATAGAGCAGGGGTGTGATAACATGCAGTATTATAAGCTTGCTTTTTAAACATAACTTTAGAGAACTTGAGAGTAACAGATATAATAGATAGCTCTAGAGGGGTGGGAAAGTTCTGTGAGCTGTCCTTTAGAATGAAGTCTTGAGGGAACAACCTGAGATGTCTAGCAGCTGAGAGACTCAGCCAACCTGTATAGCTATTTGAGGAAGCAAGCCCTGGGACTCGACTATAAAAGAAAATCCCGGACTCTCCATGGCTGGGACTTGTTGCCTAGAAGATGTTGAAAAGCAGCCACTGCCAACAACCTGGGTCCTCTTAGGAGTCTCTGCCAAGATCAGTTATAGGGTGCTAGCTTGTGCTAGTAAGAGGAACCACCAAAAACCCTTGGATTCTTGAGTCCTTATTGATCCTAGGGACTCTCTTCAATTCCTCCCTTCAATATTTAAGCTCCCTCGAGCAAGATCTAAGCTACTAATACATGTCAGAGGAGATACATTACTTATGTCAATTCAGGAGAAAGAAGTACAAATTCTTGCCAATTTTAGACGTTATGAACAGATTGATAGTGGACAGGATGTGACCTAGGGAGATAGGGTTACCCTCAGTTTACAAAAGTGGCATTTCTATAGAGTTGTAAATGAAATGTTATATATTGGAACCTGTTTTCTCACTGACAGATTAGACCTGTGAGAGCCAAACGTTTTGGTTCTGGGACCCTGGATCCCATAACAACATGTTGACATAAATAACATTCAAAATACCTCTGTATTTTCCAAAACAATGCCAAAAATAGAATGGCATTGTTTTCATTTTGTAAATTGCTATGTCATACTTAATAGAAGACAGCTATATTCTTATAACTGCTTCTGCATTTGATTTGTCTGTTACGATGTTTTGAAGTATATAATGAAAATCTAGCCTCACACAGCTATGTATTGGAAAAGGGTGGACCTCATGAACCCTCTGAAAGGGTCTTGAGCACCCCCTGCCACCACCAGAAGTTATCATACCACATTTTGAGAATCACTGGGTTAACAGTACATTCCAATGCAGGGGGGGAAAAAATTCTCCCAAAGAATAAGTTGACAGCTTTTAAAAACATAAGTCGTGACATGCTGGGAATTGTAGTATTCTAGTACAGTGCTTCTCAAAGTTTAATCTGTATACAAATCACCTGAGATCCTTGTTAAAAATGCAGATTCTGATTCAGTAGATTTGAGATGAGGCTCCAGAATCTGCATTTCTAACAAACTCCCAGGTAATACCAATGCTGCTAATCCATGGACATCACTTTCAGTACACTCTCTAGTATGTTATACACATCAGAAAGCCTACAGGAGCGTGTGCAAATGAGGATGTGTGTGTATGAGGGTGGGAAGGTAGGAGGGATAGGGATGCGTGGAGCAAAGAGAAGTATAAATAAACTCATGCTATATATTTTTTTTTAAAAAAATCTATGAAAACAATGTGTTTTTTTGGTAAATCCTATAGTATGACAAGTTTTAGCTACTATTAACAATCTCTACATCAAATAAAACCAAGGCATTTTGCTGTTGACAGAGACAGAATCAAACTGCCATGTTTGTTGAGGCAGAGGAGGATGGTATTAGATTTGAAAAGAAGAATTTTCCCCTTAATAATGTAAAAAATTTGGCAAGTATCTGATGATAGATCATGTGTTTTGGGTCTTAAGTCTATAATATTAGCAGTAGAGTAATACCACAAAATCACCAAGTTGATACGCTCAGCATGTAGAGAATTCAACAACTCATTTATAATTTCATGGGTAGAAACCACATATTTTAAAAGGCTTTGTGGATGATAGTACTGTAACAATACAAACTTTTTCTCTCCCAAATACCTAACACTGAAACCAAACCACATTGGCTAAACGTAACCTAATAGAACTTAAACTTACAGCAGAAGCATGAGTATAGTTTATTTGTTTCTAAAGTGTTATTTCCCATTTGTCTACAATCCCTTCTGATTAACTGCAATGACATTTATTTTTACCCAACTTTAGTCACTCAGTGACTTGACCACAAATTTTGGTCATTCCTTGTCCCTTCCTTACCTCTAAGATCTTGAGCTCTGAAATTCTTTAAGTTTCTTGTGTATTTTTTGGATCTTACTAAAAATGGACCTTCAACCTTACTGATACCTCTGGGCCCTTGACTCCTCTCTTTTATTCCAGTTTATCACCCCTATTGTGTTTTCACTTGTTCCTTACCCTGTTTGAAGTTTATAGGTCAGTGTGTTTGCTTTCTGCCTAGAGCCCCCTTGACCTTCTGTCATTTCTTGCCAGTGGCCAGCCCTGATAACCCTCACTGCTCTTTACATCAGTTCACGTTAACAAGCTTCCCAACATTGTGGGAGACTCACAAAACTAGGTTAATGATGTTCACTACAGATTGTCTACCTAGAGCTGGGTCCTTACTGCTGCTCTGCACTTCTTTTATTCACATCTACTCCATGCTATACATCGTACCTTTCCTCTCTTTTCAAGCCCACAGATCTATCCGTAAGAGTATACCTCTTATGCTTAAAATTATGTAAAAAAAACCAAAATTCATTTCCCCAAAATCAGCTTTTCCCTTGTCATCCCTAACATAGTCATACTAAAAAATCAAAGAGTATGGGCTTTGAAATCAAGGAAGATCCTAATTTGGATCCTGACTTTGCCACTTAATGGCTATGTGATTCGGGGAATTGTTTAACCCCTGTGAGCCTGTTTTTCTTTGCATCTTGGAAATTAATACCAATTTATAACAGGGTTGTCATGAAGGTTAAATGGCAGTATACGTAATGTCTCTAGCACAGAGAGTAACACTTATTAGGTGCATACATGTTCTCCTCTCCTATGTGGTTCCTGAGATCTAGGTGTAAAATCCTACTGATACTACTTTTGTAGACTTTTTAAAATACAGGTGACCCTTGAACAATGTGGGGGATAAGGGGACTGGCCCTCCATGCAATCAAAAATTTGCTTATAACTTTTGACACCTCCAAAACTTAACTACTAATAGCCTACTATTGACTAGAAGCCTTACTGATTACATAGTGAATTAACACATATTTTGTATGTTATATATATTATATACTGTATTCTTACAATAAAGCTAGAGAAAATAAAATGTTACAAGAAAAGCATAGGAAGACAAATACAGTACTCTACTGTATGTATCAATACCGTAAGTTTATGTTGTCTGTTTATAAGATCAATCATCTGTCTGAATGGTGGGCAACCATTCAGACCTCAAACTACCACACATCTCAAATAGTTCAGCTTTTTCTTGTAATGTCACAACTTTTCTCTGCTTCTTGGGAGCACTTCCAGCATCACTGGCGGCACTTTGTATGGGTCCCATGGTGTTATTCAAGGTTTAGGGTATTGCACTAAACACGATGGAAAATACACAGGAACTGAGAGAGATCTCTTTTTATTGCAATACACAACTTACTGGACAGATGAGCTGCTCACACACAAATGATTAGAATCACACAGCTTTTTAAATGGATACTCACAACACCTGAGGTTACCGCAATAGCAACAGGAGGTGGCTATGAAATTATTACAGTAGTACAGTATGTAGTACAGTTAATTTTATACAGTTATGATTTAATACTGCATCTTTGTTTACGTTTCTCTTGACTATGAATGTTGCCATGTATGGTGCATAAGTATTGATAAATTTTAACTTTTTATGATAGATTTTATGACATATTTTACAGTAGTAAATGACAAAATGAACTAGTATCTACATATATTTTATGCATTCATGACATACCTTTTCTTAATTAAAAAAAAATTTTAGGGTATGTGGTTCATCTACGAGTTTTTTCAAATTATACATTTCCAAAATTGTCCAACATACTTATTGAAAAAAATCCATGTATAAGTTGACCCATGCAGTTCAAGCCTGTGTTGTTTAAGGGTCAACTGTACTCATTGTCACCATCCTAGACTAGGCCCTCATGACCTCAAAGCTCCTGTAGTAACTGCTGTTCATTGCTGGCTCCAGTCCATTCCACACTGGTCTCAAGTCAACCTTTCTAAAACACAGCTCTAAACTTTCAGTGGCTGGCTGTAGTTACAGGAATAAAGCCCATACACACTCTTACATCTGCCAGTTTACATAATGTGGTCCCAGTCTACCTTTGCAGGCGTATATCATGCTATTTGCCTCTCATACTCAGGCAACTACTGTGTTTCTCATGTACCAATGCTTTGCTGTTTTACCTTCCCTCATTGCTGTTCACTAGCCAAGATATCCTCTTCTGGTCTGTCCCCATGACAATTCTTCAAGGTTTATCTCAAATTACAAATAGCACTTTTTCACCTGATTCCTTCATTGGAAAATTATTTCTACTCCTTGTCTACATCTTGGCACTTACTGCCACTCTGGTGAAATTCATCATTTTACTTTGAATTTTGTTTGCATGCATGTCTAGTGTTTGTGGCTAGATGACAAATGACAAGCTTCTCTTTAGTTAGTTCAATGACAGATTTCACTACCTCAAATCTATATTTTGAATTAATCCCAAAGGCATTAAAAATACTACATTTCTATACTAAGGAAACAATGTATTACCAAATAAAAAGTAGGCCTAAAAATCTGAAATGCCTTTAGGAACAACATTCTGAATAAGTATAGTTGAACTGGCACTCTACCACTCTACGGTGCTTTGACCTGGAGTTTTTAAATAGGCCAACTCTTACCAACATGGAAAATTCTTCATTTCCTATTTGATGTGAAAATAACATCTTGATCAGCCTGTGTTCAGAAACTAGTAAGTTAGTAAAAGGCATTTACAATGAATATTTGTTTGCAAAGCTCATAAACTAAGGGAGGTGGTGCTTCCTATAAAAATGGTGCACAATAAACATTTCCGCTGACAGAGTAGATGCACTCCAGTGATGTGCTTTCAATGTCAGAAACTGTTATTAAGAAATTAAAGTAGAAGGATATATACTCCATGATGAACTTTCAATACATTATTTTTCCCCTTCTAGGTAAAATAAACTTCTGAGTTATTCTGTTCTCTGAAGACTTTCTTGTTCTCCCTCCCCGCCCCCCGCCCAGTAACCTGAAAACCATGCAGCTACAACTCAGGTATTTCCTTTTCATTCTCAGGGGATGCTCTCAGCTAGGGCATCTTACAAGAAAACTGTACCAGAATGATGTTTCAGGCCTTTTCAACCACCAAAACAGCACCAATAGGTCTTTACTAAGACTAATTTTAT
The DNA here is from genome assembly GCA_963574885.1 of Lepilemur ruficaudatus. Taxonomy (NCBI): domain Eukaryota; kingdom Metazoa; phylum Chordata; class Mammalia; order Primates; family Lepilemuridae; genus Lepilemur; species Lepilemur ruficaudatus. Next base: position 22,320 of record CAUYRT010025072.1, on the reverse strand, counting down.
TTAAAATGAACTTAGAACAGAGGACTAGTTTAGCTAAGTGTCTCCTGGTGATTTTTAAAAATTTGTTGATTTTATACTATGTACTGTTACATAGTACAGTTCTTAATTGTAAAATTTTCCATTTTAACTATCTTAAAGCGTACAATTCAGTGACATTTAGTATATTTACAATGTTATACAACCATCACCACTATCTAGTTCATCATTTTCATCACCTCAAAAGGAAACCCCATGCCCATTAAGCAGTCACTCCCCATTCTTGCCTCCTACTCCCTGATAACCACTAACTGGCTTTGTCTGTACAGATTTGCCTATTTTGGATATTTCACATAAATGGAGTCATAAAATGTGTGGCCTTTTTTGTCTGGCTTCTTTCATGTAGCATGTTTTCAAGGTTCATTCATGTTTATTTAGCATGTATCAACACCGCGTTCCTTTTTGTGGCTGAATAATATTCTAATATATGGATATATACATTTTGTTTATCCATTCATCAGCTGATGGATATTTGGTTGTTTCCACCTTTGTTTTGACACAAGGTCTGGTTCTGTTGCCCAGGGTGGAGTACAGTGGCACAATCATAGCTCACTGCAGCCTTGAACTCCTGGGCTCAAGTGATTCTCCTGTCTTAGCCTCCCAAATAGCTAGGACTACAGTCACATGCCATCATGCCTGGCTTTTTAAAAATTATTCTTTATAGATATGGGGTCTTGCTGTGTTGCTCAGACTGGTCTTGATCACTCCTGGCCTCAAGTAATCTTCCCCCTTTGGCCTCGCAAAGTGCTGAGATTACAGGCACAAGCCACTGCACCTGGCCATTTCCACCTTTTGGCTGTTACAAACATTTGTGTATAAGCTTTTGTTTGTATACCTATTTTCAATTCTTTTGGGTATATATCCAGGCATGAAATCACTAGGTCACATAATAGTGCTTTTTATTTACATTGCTGAGTTTTAAATACTGGGTAGTGCTATTCAAGAAAATAGTTTAGGCTCTAGCAATTTCATATTTGATATAAACTAGATGATTAATCAACTAAAAACTGGTAGTGGATCTAGCTCTTTAGCTTTTTTGGGCCTCATTTCATGGAGATGTGTAACTTAGTCATTCTCTAACAGTATGAACAAAAATTACCTGGGAAGCCTTTTTAAAATTGCAAATTGCTAAGTCTCACGGGTAAAGAATCTAATTCAGTAGGTGCATTTGTATTTTAAACAAGAACTCTAAGTGATTTTGATGGAGGTGGTCTTCCCACCCCACTTGAGAAACTTTAGTATAAACTGACCACTGTTTCTCACTTGAAATCAAATTAGGCAGAGGCCACTAAAGAAGTAAAATGTAGTTTTCCTAATGTTCAGTCATCTTAACCTTCAAATAAACCCTGAAACTTACACAACAAATAATATAATGGTACAATATATTTCCTAGGGGAAAAACTCAAAGTCTTTCTACAGTAGCACCACTTTATTCCTTTTAATAGAAAAAGTTTGACAAGAAGCAACATGTAGTATCAGAAGCCAACTGATATTGTTGAGCCAACTCTCATTCCCAAGACTCCCACTATAAACATGTTAGCAGCAGTGATAAGCATTACGTTAGCAACTTTTGGCTTTAAAAATGTAGCCAATTCAGTTTCAATATTTGGTTTTTAATAAGAGTCTTGTTCAAGTAAGAAACTAGCTGCTAGTTAGACTGAGTCCCTTCCTAGAAAACAGATAAGATTCATTATAGACACACAATTGCTTAATATGAGACTTAATTAAAAACAAAAATCATACCACCCCCGCCAGTTTAAAGCTTTAATTCCTAAAAAGCTGGCATGATTTATTTTTAGAACCAGCTGTGGAAGAACAGCCAAGCCAGTCCTTGGAGGTGATTTTGCTTCCAAGTATTCTACTTCATGTTAGACCTTAAAAACACAAAACCATCTTGAGCATTAACTACCTTCGTTTAATTAATCATATTTCATAGAAGTTCAAAACACTCAAATATTTCTCCTTTATATGAATAAACAAAAGCCCTATAAATTACAATGTGCAGAACACTATATAAAAGAATTCCCATAAAAAATTACATTAGGACATTGTTCATCAGTAAGGCAACTGCTGTAGCTTCCTCTGAATTGGACAGCATCTGCCTGAATGCATGTTCTTCTTTGTGATGACCTACATTTAGTATAAGTACAAAATCACAGCAAAAATTAAAGTTTTCATCTTTAATGAAATGACTTTGGAAATAACGTACATTTCCATGACACCAACACTACAGTTTTCGGAATCACCGTAAAATACACAGAATTACATCCATAATTAATATGAACGCCAACATTTCAAGCAGTAATTTGTTACATGGCAAACAAAATCAAGAAAGCAACCATCAAACAAAAGAGACCCATAGCTTCAGACAAGGCAAATCCCAGGATAGCATATGAGAACAGCTGCTGCTTCAGCGAAGGGTTTCTAAAAGAGACCACATATGACTGTTACTTTGAAATATTAGTTTCAACATATTTGGTAAATGTTAAACAATCAGATTACTAGCATGGGAGTTTTTTTAAACTGGAAAGTCTACTAGAAGAGTATTTGCCTAGATCTCCTTTGCTTCTGCTTTTGCCACTCCTTTCTCCCCAATTCTGATAATCATATGGCATAAAGGCAGGGAGCTCTCTATGGCAACATAAATGGTTTGTTTTCATCCATTTCGAGGGATCTGACATTCTTCTTATCCCTCTGAAATTATGTTCTATACCTTTTAAGATCTGAAAGTTTAGAAATAAGGTCTTAAAAAATAAAATGGAATTGATACTTTTCTTAAAGTGCTCTATTATATTCCCAATACAGTTTAATAATTAGGAACACAGACTCTGAAGTCAGACTGAAAAATTCATTTTCTAACACTTACTAGCTATGACTCAAGCAAGTAATACCACTTTTGTTTGTGTCTGGTCCTTCATAGGTAGAGTATACCCCAAGGGTTGTTATGAGGATTAAGTGATAATGCATACAAAGCCCTGGAAATACAGTGCAAGACACAGAGTAGGCACTTAATACAAAGTAACTATTACTATTTCAGTAGTTTTCTAAGTTTCCAACTATTTCAGGCATGCTCTTAAACAAACTTATTCGGGGATAGAAATGATTACCTGGCATAACCAATGATAAGGCTGCCAAAGACTGTTCCAATACCAGCACCTGAACCAGCCACTCCTACTGTTGCAGCACCTGCACCAATAAATTTGGCAGCAGTATCAATGTCTCTGCTGATTGCACTGGTCTGAAACTCCCTTTGGATTAGCTGAGACACACCATTCTGAGCCCCATTAAATACTGTAGAGCCCTAGAGAACAGGAAATAAAGGCAAAGGTCAAATCAGTCATCACAGCTACTTTAATTACTGTACTGTCAAAATAAACACTTCTCTATTTTGTGAATAGGCAGTGGTATGGCACAACAGAAAAATCAAGAGCTTAGAATAAAATTCTGTTCTTGTAGAATAGGGATAACAGTATCTATGCCTTATAAGGTTGTTGAAAATTATGAAACAATCTATATGAATATGCTTTACAATAAAGTAAGTTTTTAAAAAAACTGTAGCTTTTATAATCTCAAATACAGGAAACTCAAAATTATAGACTTTAATATAAATACTGACTATAATATTTCTTGGCCAACTCAGGTGGATAAGTTTTGGTTACAGAAGTTTCTCTCATTGGCTCATCTTCTACATATGTTTTGGATAAAAGGGTAAAAAAGGATTGTCCTCAAACTATTCATTAACGGGGTTTTCTTTCCTTCACTGTAATCAAAACCATAAATAAGGCTAACTAGTGTTACCTAAGTTTTATTATTACTATTACCTCTCCAGTCCTAGCCTCTGGTCGAGATAACACTGACGCAGAAATTGGTCTGTATGCAACTCTGGATCCAGCTCGGATCTATTAATGAAAAAAAGATTCCAAGTATTAAGAATACAGATAAGACTTCAATGACCTTCTTATACTATGAATTCTAAAAAAGCAAGCAGCAAAAATCAATCAGAGACTTCTCTGTACTGACTTTTATCTTTGCTGTTTGATCATTTTCAATACATGAAGCAGTTTTAATAGTTTCATGCTAATGAAATGTAAAGTTTTACATAATCTGTTTGTAATACTCTGAATAAAAATTCTAGGAATAATTAGTTAAAAAGAAAGTAAGAATTGCTTTTAACGTTTCAATTATTGTAATGCCACAATTCAAGTCAGAAAGATAGCAATAAAAACCCCACACAGGTTGGTAAGTTTAAGTGGACCAACAAGGATATTAGGAGTGACATTCTAAACATTTGTCATTTAAAATAGTCCAGTAGTTAATGAGCTCCCCCATTTCCAAGATATTCCTATATGACCATTAATCATAAAATTTGAATAAAAAAGGCTTCAAGCAATTCTACATCAGTTTAAGAATAATTGGTAAAATACTCTGTCCATAAGGACATATTCCAGTCCAGCTTCTTTGCCCTTGAGTGTCCACTAAACTAAGGTCACAGAAAATTCCTTCAGAACCAAGATGTGATTCTCTCAAACAAATCCTCCAGATTGAGACTTCACTTAAAGCCTGCAAAATGGTTATGGAAATAATACTCCAGAGGCAGGAAGAAAGACTGGCTCTGCTCACCACCTTCTTCCGCCCCCACATGGTGAGGCAGTCTCTGCAGCAGCGAGTTTGACCTACAGAGAAGCACTGAAGAGAAGCTGCGGTGAACTAGGCCTCAGCAGCCCCCTACATCCTCACCAGTACCCCTAACTTAGCGTCGACCCCAACCCAACAGAGAGATCAAGAAGGTAGGGGAGTGGGCCGCTCCAGGACTTGGGGCAAGGAGGATTTGACCTACGCCGAGAGGGGCCTGACAGCTAGGCCTTGCTGTTCTACACCGTCTCAATGGAGGGGAGGAGGGCTGAGATGCTCCGGGATTAGGAGAAAAGGAGGAAGAGGGCATTGGGTTAAGGGGGAAAGGGGAAAGCTGTTGCTGAAGAGGGCGGAGTGTCCCGCCGAAGGTTGCCCCATTCAACAACGGGGACGCTCCAGGCCAAGAGGCCCGGCCCTCAGTCCCCCGGCCCAGCCTGGGCTACGCACCAGAGCCGGGGTGCAGGCGAGCTTGGCGCAGGCGAACATCTTACACTCTTCGTACGGCGCGGCTGTAGGACCTGGGTGACAGGCGACTTGGGCTCCTCTCCCGCTTCCTCTCTGCGGAGGCAAAGAGGCTTAAGGTCAAGCGCTCTCCAGGGGCCTGTCCTTCCCACCTCGACCCTGCCAGGTCCCGTGCACACAGTCACCTTCGGCCCCGTGCCCAGTGAGGTGCCACTAGAATGAATGAGTCCCTACCGGACGCTGCTCCGCCCCACCAGGCCGCGCTCCCGCACCCGCCACTTACCTTCCCGGCTGGCGGCGGCGGCAGCGGCGGCGGCAGAGGTCGAAAGAGTGGGGCTGGGCGCGCAGGCGCAGTCTGCCCCTTATTGGCGCCGCGGCACCCGGATGGAGAAGGCGGGGTATAGGGTGCACAAGGGAGTCGCTCAAGGTCACTTTGTAACAACTTTATTGGTAACTAGCCCGGAAGGACAACCACAGCCACTGGTGATGGGCTGGCGGGCAGAGAGGGAGCTGAAGGGGAGACAACCAGAAAAAATTGAAGACTCATCCCGGCAGAGAGCACTGAACGGGTTGTTTCGCTTTTGATCTGAGCTGGCCGGAGAATAGTGGGCGTTTTTCTTTCAGGTCTTTGTTCAGATGTCACCTATTAAGAGAGGCTTTCCTGGATCCCGTACCTGTCTTTATATTTCTTCACAGCCCTCATTAACACCTGGCATTATTTATTGTTTGTTTGTTTATTTGGATCCTGTATTAGACCATAAGTCCATGAGGACAGGGACTTTGTTCATCCCTGTATTCACTCACTTTAGAACATGCTTGGCCCATTAATAAGCAAGCACTCAATAAATTTTTGAGAAATGGGGTCGGAGAAAGAAGGGATCTCTGTATTGTTTGATATGTTACAATAAGCATGAATTATTTAAAAATTTTAAAAACTGATATGTTAGGAATGTTTTAATAATTCACAATAATTGATAAAATTTGTATTATCCCCTCTGTGTGCTTGCATTAATTAAAGGGAAGCATGGCTAACGTTGAATTTCAGTTCTTGGAGACAGACTTGGGTACACTTGTAGGGAGTAGCCCAATACTCTTCAAATTGTATTCAAATTCTATCTATAGCTAGGCTATCCCTGTTTTAAAGCACTGTGTGTGTGTATCTTCCTATCTGTATATTGGCTGGAGTTTCTTATATGTGATAGGAAGACGCTGTATGAATTTTAGCTATTTTTTCAGAAAGTCAGTTGCAAGTATATGCCTTCATTCTTCTTCAACAAGTGAAATCCATCTATATTAGTGGATCCAGATATTTGATTTATGGTTAAGAGATAAGAAATTTCACAACACTAACAAAATGTTTGGAGCCTCTTACATCAATGAGGGAATTCTAGTGTACCCATATGGTACAAATGAACCATACTGAGTAATACTTCATTTTCTTTCCACTTTTGGATCATCATGGCCTTGTGGAGGAATAACATGGTTACATAGCACTAATCATGCTTTCCTTGGCTCCTTTTTCCATCACTGCTTTTAATCAATTATTTCATTAGATGAATAGTTTCAGACTTTTCCTTACCCATCTCACCCTTGTGAGAATTTTTGATCCATGGGCTTTGATAATTTGGTAACTTTTCTATGTCAGGTCCCCAAGCCAGGGAACTTGGCATAAAGTAGGAATGGCTATGTAATAATTTTAAGAGAAGGGTGATTTTCAGAAGCAAAACATCAAGAAAACACATTCTACAAAATGAGATCTGTAAGTGGAAGCTTCAAGATTTATTTATAGATTAAATTAGGGTGCTTGCTAAAATTGCTTTCCTTGAGTTGAACTAGAGATTAGCATAAGCAAAAGATGCAAGTTTAAAGTGTAAAAACTTGTATTCGAATTTGAAGTAGAAAACGTGGTCCAACAAACACCCATGACCAGTAACTACAGGAAAGCAAAGCAAGGAACACAGTAATTAAAGGCTTTAATTTAATGGGTCCTATCCCCTCATTGTGATGAGAACATTCCAGTATGCAAAGCCGCACACTGGAAAAGCACTTGTTTTATCTGGCCCAATTTTTGCTCAGTCTTGTGCAATCTTACATGGCTGGTCAGTCATTTCAGGAGAAAGGCCATGTGTTCATGGTGGCTATGTGTTATTTAATTGCAAACTCTTATCAGTGGTTTTAGGTTGTTCTTTGGTCAGACTCCATCTGCCTTTCTTACCCATTTAAGGGAGTCCTCTCAATTTGTTCTAGTATAGAACTCCTACCAGCCGAGGAGCACAAATAGATCCTTTATCAGAGTAAAGCTTTAAAAACCAGTGAAACTTTTTTAAGGCTTCTGTTCTATTTTACCTTAAAGAAAATTTTCAAATCTTTAAACAATCATGCAATTATACTCTGTTGTATATCTGATTGAGTTAATTTAAAATGCTTTAAATTGCCAATTAAATTACTTAATTCTCGCCCCCCCCCATTATTCTCAAGTAAAACTGATGTACCAGGAATAGGTCATGCTTTCCTACAGTTTTGCTCACATCCTACCCCACCTCAAGAGGGCAAGGACTCAGCTTTAGCTGGAGGGATTTATTTTTAGAACTTCCTCTTTCTGGTCTGCTCATCCCATGGTCTTTGATTAATAAAGGATACGTAACACAACAATAAAGACAGCAGGTAAATAGTCCATCTTTCTGGAAACTTTACTAGACAATAGCAAATTAGATACAAATCCTTTTCTTAATATCCTAGTATTTTAACTTCTCAAAAGTTAACCTTAATCAAATCCTTCCCCCCACCCCTTTTCCTCATTGTATTTCAACCTCTGGGCTCAAAACATCCCATTACTTTCTTTTTTTTTTTTTTTTTTTGTACCACATTCTTATATCTAATCAGCATCAGTTAACCTCATTTGATCACATAGCAAGCATGCCAAGAGCTCTGGGGAATGAACTGGGGGGGGGGGTGCCAGGTATAAGGAGTTCAGGGCCTGAACTCAGGGCCCAAAGTGATAGCTTCTTCTGCCATAGAAAGGCTGCAAATTCTTCAGATAAATCCTTTGAAGGGTACTTTTGGTAGGCAGAATGGATGATTTCCCCCGACCACTGCCAAAGATGTCCATGTCCTAATTCACAGAACCTGTTACTATGTTGCCGCACATGGCCAAAAGGATTTTGGAGATATGATTAAGTTAAGGATTTCGAGATGAGGAGATTATCCTGGATTATCTAGATGAGCACAATGTAATCATAAGGGTCCTTTTAAGTGAAAGATGGAGGCTGGAGAGTCAGAGTCAGATGAGATGTGATGATGGAAGCAGTCAGAGTGATGCAGCCTGAGAAGGACTCTACTAGCCTTTACTGGGTTTGAGGATATGGAAGGAGGCCACCAGCCAAGGAAAGTGGGCAGTCTCCAGAATCTGCAAAGGCAAGGTGATAGATTCTCTCCTAGAATCTTCAGAAGGAGCACAGTGCTGTCAATACCTTGATTTTAGCCTGCTAAGACCCATTTTGGACTTCTAGCCTCCAGAACTGTAAGATAATAAATTTGTGTTGTTTTAAGCTGACAACTTTGTGGTGATTTGTTATAGCGGCAGTAGGAGACTAATACAGTAGTCAAACTCTTGTCTAATTTCAAGCATGGATCATTAATCTGGGAGTAGCATCAAGAAGGTGGGATGGGGCTTTGATTTTGGAGTTCAGGCACCTGAGGTGTTGCTTGTTATGTGGGATGGACCTTCATTATGGACCTGAGTTTAGTACAAAGCTAGGGATATGAGCAGTAGGGCCATGTGCTGACAAATGATGGCATGATCTCCAGGACGACACTAGGTATACTAGCTAGCTGGCTGGATCATGGGACCAGGGTCATCCTGGACACCCACAATTTTGGAGGATAGGAAAAAAAGCCACATACCCAAGAAACTGGACAGAAGTATACTAGAAGTGAAGATTGTTACCTATAGACAGGTAAATACAGGAAGCTGATATATAATAGTGCTGATGAAATGCTCTTGAGCATAAAGCAACAGAACACTTTCTGAACCACTGACTGTTAAAAGAAGAGCTATAAATATTTCCAGGTTGGGCTCCAGTAGTTCCTAGCTGCTGTTAGGGTAGAAAACTGTGCAGAAACAGGACAGCTAGTCATCAATGACAGAGGTTGGCCCAAAAAGTAATAGAGAGCCAGGAAATGGGAGGCAGCATCAGTTCAATGATGGGTCAGTTTCACTAATAGCTTACTAGAGGGTAAATGTCCCAGGCTTCCAATTCACACTTCCTGACCAGACAGGGGTCTTATCAGGTGGCACTGGGGAACAAATGCAGACACATTCCTTTCTTTTCTTCCTCCACTGAAACCATCATATTTAGGTCAGTACTTACTGGTTTTAGTCTACTATTATTTAATCTGCTTGTCTTCATCTCTTTTCCTTCAGATTCTTGTGTCTCATTGTTCATTCAATAAGCATTTTATTTATTTATTATATACAATTACCAGACTGCTTTCCTAAGATATTTCTTTGATGAAAAACCTGGAAAAAATGTGTACTAACTAATATAAATGTACAAGCCTTCTTTTTTGTCCTCCCTCCCCCACTCTGTTATTGAAACCCTCTGATGTGGCTAAAATGGTCCACTTCCCATCCTCCAAACACCCATTGCATAAGAACTTTTTTGTAACTCTAACTGCTTTACTCTAGTAAAGTTCACAGGGACCTCTGAGTCTTCAGTTACCTCTTACATACATTAGCAAGACACATGCTACCCAAACATAGCTGAAGATTAAAAATAAAATAAATTGGTGGTGTAGGGGAACTATCAGGGGAATGTTAAGAAATAAGACCAAGTCTTCTTTTCTGTCTGTATTTGCTACTGCTGCTGCCAGATTATCTGAACAAACAGTATTACCCTTGAGATCTGCTAATTCCTTCCCACGCTACAGCTCTCCTGCCTCAGAGTTTTTATTTAATTTGGATTTCTAGCCTGCCAAAATATTGACTCTTGGCCTACTCATCCCATGCTTTGACATCTGACCAACTTTCTCTTAAAACAAAAGCAAAACAATCCTTTTAAAGTTATGTAAGTAATAAATGAATATGGGCTTGTAAATAATCTAAACAATATGAAATTACGTAGAAAAAAACCCACAGCTGTTGCACACCCTACTCCCTCGTGTTGTTTCCCTTCCCAGAAGTAATCATTATGAACAGTTTAGTGTATATCTTTCCAGACAGTTTACTATGTTTTTACATGGAAATGTATGAATATAGTTTTTAATTTTCTTAAATAAAAACTTATACTTTCTTTTCAACAAACGATGCTAGGAAAACTGGATATCCATATGCAAAATTATGAAGTTTGATCCTTATCTTATACTATCTGCAAAAATCAACTCAAAATGGATCAAAGACCTAAACATAAGATCTAAAACTATAAAATTCTTGGAAGAAAACACAGGAGAAAATCTTCATGACATTGGATTTGGTGATAATTTCTTGTATATGACAGCAAAAGCACAGACAACTGGAAAAAATAGATTGTTCTTCAGGAAAACTATAACTTGTATGCATCAAAAGATACCATCAAGAGAGTGAAAAGACAACATAGAATGGGGAAAATATTAACATATCTGATAAAGGACTAATATCAAGAATATATAAAGAATTTCTACCACTCAACAACAAAAAACCCCCAAAACAACCCAATTCAAAATCAGACAAAGGACTTGAATAGATGCTTCTCTAAACAAGATATATAAATGGCCAATAAGCACGTGAAAAGATGCACATCTCTAATCATTATGGAAATACAAATCAAAATCACAACGAAATTCCACTTCACACTCATTAGGGTAGCTATTAAAAAAAAAAAAGAAGTGTTGGTGAGGATATGGAGAAATTGGAAGATTTGTTCATTGCTAGTAGGAATGTAAAATGGTGCAGCCACTGTTGAAAACAGTATAGTGGTTTCTCAAAAAGTTAAACATAGAATTACCATATGATCCGGCAATTCTACTTCTAGGTAAATACTCAAAAGAATTGAAAGCAGGAACCCAAATAGATACTTGTACATCAATGTTCACGTAGTATTATTTACAATAGTCAAAAGGTGGAAACAACCCAAATGTTCACTAACAAATGAAGGGATAAACAAAATATGGTACATACATACAGTGGAATATTATTCAGCTTTAAAAAGGAATAAAATTCTGATACATGCTACAACATGGATGAACTTCGAAAACATGCTAAATGAAATAAGCCAGACACAAAAGAATAAATAGTATATGATTCTACTTATATGTTGCACTTAGAATAGACAATTCATAAAGACAGAAAGTAAAATAGAGGTTACTAGGACCTAAGGGCTGGGGGAGATGGGAAGCTATTGTTTAATGGGCATAGAGTTTCTGTTTGGGAAGATGGAAAGTTCTGGAAATGAATAGTGGTAACACAACATGTGAATGCATTTAATGCCACTGAATTTACACTTAAAAATGGTAAATTTTGTGTTTATTTTACCATAATAAAAATTATACCTTGTTTTTCAACAAATATGTATTAGTAGTATTTTCATTTTAGTAAACATATAGCCTTAATATTTAAAAAATATTGTTATGGCTGAGTGTCGTGGCTCATGCCTGTAATCCTAGCACCTCAGGAGGCCAAGGTGGAAAGATTGCTTGAGGCCAGGAGTTTGTGACCAGCCTGAGTAACACAGCCAGACCCTCTCTCTACAAAAAATTTAAAAAATAAAAATCATGTTTACAATTTTATAATGGAAATTTAAAACATGTTCAAAAGTAAAGGGACTAATGTAATAAATTCCCTCCTGTCCCCTAGCATCAACAGTTATCAACACTCGGTCAAGGTGTTGTGCCTTCTATTCTCTCTCTCATCCACTTCCTTTCCCCATTACCTCATTTCATTTATTTTTATAATTTTTATTTCAAAATATTAGTGGGTACAAGTGTTCTTGTTACATGGATGAATTGTACAATGCTGAATTCGGGCTTTTAGAGTATGTCTCTAGAACAGTATATGTTATACACCATTGGTAAGTTTTTATTTCTCACCCCCTTCAACTCTCCACTTCTTAGTTTCCAGTGTCATCTACAACACTTTATGACCATGTGTACCCATTGTTTACCTCCCACTTATTAGTGAGAACATGCAGTATTTGCTTTTCCATTCCTAAGATATTTAGGATAATGTTCTCTAGTTCCATCCAAATTGCTGCAAATGACATTATTTCATTTCTTTTTATGGCTGAGTAGTACTCCCCATACCACATTTTCTTTATCCAGTCAAGAACTGACAGGCACTTCAGTTGATTTCATGTCTTTGCAATTGTGAATTGTGCTATAATAAACATTCGGGTACATACTCCATTTTATTTTGAAACAAATTCTAGAAGTGATAATCTGTAAACTATAAATATTTAGGTATGATTTCCATAATAGTTAATAATTCTTTAATATCATCAAATATCCAGCTAGTATTCAGATAGCCCTGATTGTCTCATAGTATTTTGCAACCATTGGTTTGTTGAAATTAAAGATCTGAACAAGTCTATACATTGTAATCAGTTATAGGTCTTTTAAGTTTCTTTTAATGTCTAGATTCTCCTTTCCTCCTATTTCAAATTTATCAGTTGAAGAAACTGTGATATTTGTCATGTAGTTTCCCACATTCTGGATTTTGCTAATTAAGTGTCACTTAACATGTTCATCTGAATCCTGTATTTCCCATAAATTAGTAGTTAGATTTACAGGCTTGGTCAGATACGAGTTTTTGTTTTTCTTAAATAGTGTTTACAGGTTGTGTTGTGTACTTGCTATGTGTACCTTTTAGGAGACATATAATACCTGGTTGTCTTTTTTTCCAATGTTAAAATTGGTCAGTGAGGTCAGTCTGATTTATTTATTGTAAAGTTCCCCATAGGTTTTTTACTTAGTGATTTTAATGGCCATTGGTGATTACTGCCTAGATCCATTATTTATTAGAAGCGAAAAATGGCAATATTCCTTTTCTAGCATTACTTCTTCATTTATTAGCTGAAATTATTTTACAAAGAACTTTCCATTATCAACTATTTGTGTTACCTTGCATTACAATGAGAACAGAAAAGGCAGGATAAATTGTTGAGTCTTTTCCTTTATATACAGATTTTCAGAATAATGAATCGTATATAATTTTTAACCACTGAGAAATGAGTACAGAGTGATTTATCCCATAGAGGAAGAGTGGGCAATATATCCTCAAGGGAATCTGGATGGTTTTCTGTCTTTGAAAGAAGCCTGGACTAGGTGATCTCAAATGTCCCTCTGAGTTCTTACAGCTCATAGTTTTTCTCATTCTTGAAATTTATGCTTTAATTTTCAATTTCTAAAAATAATTAGTTAATATACTTCAATATTCTTCAGACAGTAGACATTCCTTTAACATACAACATATGTTATTTGCCAAGGTATTTATAATCATTTTGTGAGTTTGTATCAAAGTTCTGCATAGTTAGTTGATATATTTTTTTCAGGGACTACTTCACTACCTTCTACAATTTTTTATGTGAAAAATTTTTAAATTATATTTTTAAATTTAAAATTTTTAACTTTAAATTTTTAAGGATGAAAATTTACAAGAAGAGCACAGAGAACTTCTGTTTACCTTTTACCCTGATTCATCAGTTTTTACCATTGTCTGTACTTTTTAATATTCTGTCTTTCTCTGACTATACACACACACATGTATTGTCTATATACATGGGCATCTATTTATCTATCATCTATGTACATACACATAGAGACATGTTATTTTTTTTATTAATTTGTTTCTAAGCCATTTGAAAGTTAAGTTGTATGCATCGTGCCCCTTAATATTTCCCAAGAATAAGAAGATTCTCTTACATAACCACAGGACATTTATCAAATTCAGGAAATTTAACAGTGAGATAAAACCTCTATCCAAACTACAGTTCATATTCCAATTTCATCAATTGTTCCAAACAAGGTTGTTTATAGAATTTTTCCCCTTCTAATACAGGATCCAGTCCAAAATTACATATTGCATTTAGTTTTTGTGCCTCTTTAGTCTATTTTAACCTAGAACGTGTTTTAGCCTTTCTTTATCTCTCATGACATTGACATTGTTGAAGAAGGCAGGTCAACTTCATGCTTTTTCACTGCTGTAATCATATACATTGCTCAGTTCTGAGTTGTACATAGAAATGGCCTCTGGTTGATTTAAGTAGGAAAGGAATTTATTGAAAAGATATTGGGGAACTCCTAGAACTTCAATATATCTCAATAAGTATACTTTATTTTGACTATATGTGAATATGTATATCAAACAATGTTGTTTATAAATAATAATAAAGATTTATTGAGCACTTGTAATGTGCTGGACACCATCCTTGTTACATTACATATATTATCTTACCAGTACATAACCCATGAGGTAAATTCTCTTTCAAATACCTATAAATTCATTTAAAAAATGACACAACTGTGGATTAAGAAGGTTAAAGCCCAACATCACACAACTAATAAGGGGCTGAGCTAGTGTTCAAAGTCAAGTTCTGGCTGACCCTAAAGTCCATCCTTTTTCCTCTCCACACTTTTATATGGCAGCACAACTTGAAAACTTTCCTGTAATATATTTGCTAGAAAATAAATGATCTGTGGTAACCTGAAACCTTAAATATTGTTTCAGATGATACCATATTACAAGAGATGTATGCTGAAAAACATACACACTTTTTATCATTTTCCCATCTTTAAAAACCTTCACAGACATAATCGAATGCTAGAGGAGCCGGCCAGAAAATCTTCAGCATGCACATCGAAATGTACCCACTTGGGGGCACCCACAATGCAGCTTTTCTGCCTATTCTCCTGCCTAGAAGCACCAAGCCCTGCAGAGCTGGAGTGAGCCAGCTGACAGTTCAGTTTGCTCTACAGGACTCGGACAGCTAGATCTGCTGTCTCGAGGCATAGCTCCCCTATAGCTGCAAGTTTGGGGACTATTTTACTTAGTTTTTGCCCACGCAATGAACTGTTGAGTGCTGTTTAAAACATTACTAGTTAGTACATTTGCTATAGGCCAAATGTGTTAGATATATTGTAAGGATTTAATGACCAAGAACTAAAAATAATTCGCTGATTAAAAATGATATCTTTGTTCCCCAGGATTTTTTGGATTTATGCTATGCCAAAATTAGGAACATAATAATTAAACAGCAGGGGTAAAAACTGTGCCATAAAATCAAGCTAAGTGTTTGAACATGCTCCTTGATATGGGCATGTATTGGTGGTTTCCAGAGCAAGGAAGGCTTCTGCAGGGGCTGCTACTGATGTAATCTCCAGGGCAGTCATTCGCTCTTCAGTTCTATCTGAGACTAGAGATCCTCCTAATGTATACTGATGTCCAAGACGTATTAACAGACTCTGTGACTCTGGTTATTATTCCAGAGCATAAGGAGAAAAGATATAGAAAATGGACTGGCATTGAATGTAGATATCACTGTCTCTTTTATGTCCACTGCCTCTGCTAAAGAGGCAACTGAAGGTGGCCATGTTTTAAACCACATAAATCTGCCTTTCATATGGCTGATGAGAGTACAGGGAGCCAAAATATAGACTGGACAGCAGCATATAGGGTGGCCTCGCTCAAAAAGCTCTACTCAAAGAGGAACGAGTTGGACCAATCATACGCTCACCCCTGAGAATATGATTTGGGAAGCAGAATGTGAGGTGGGTAAGAGCAGGAACTGACATGATGGGATGTACAGAGAGGTGTAATGTGGAACAGAGGCCAAGAGCGAAGCCAGGTTATGAGGATGCTAAGCCTTAAAGAAGGTGGCACAATAATTAAGCAGAAGCTATGAGGAGAAAGGATGGAGAAGAAAGATCCAATCTTTAGCAAGAAGACATGTGAAAAGCAGCGGAAACAGGAAGAGGCTGAGCTGTGTTTGTGGTGAAGCCCTTGAGATGAGATTCACAGCTCTTGCTCCTGAGTGTTCTTGGGGACAGTCCCAGTGTCTGTTCTAGTTCTGGTCCCTGCTCGCCATGAGATCATTGATCACCATGAGATCCTGGCTTCCACCCTAAGTCTTTCAATAAACAGCCATTACTTGTGGAGACTTGAGTGAATATCTGTCCCCTTCCGACCAAAGTAACTAGCTAGAATAGCTGTAATATGAGAGAATAATATTACTGTTTCCTGTTTTCAGACTCCTTTTAAAAAAACAATTGTGGTAAAATATGTATAACATAAAGCTTACTACTTTAACCATTTTTAAGTATATAGTTCAGTGGTATTAAATACTTTCACACTGTTCTGCAACCATCACCACCATCCAGCTCCAGAGCTTCTTCATCATCCCAAACTAAGTCTGTATTTATTAAATAGTAACTCCTCACTCCCCACAGCCCCTGGTAACCACTATTCTGCTTTTGGTCTCTATGAATTTGTGCAGAGTTCTTTTTGGATGAATAATATTGATATTGAGTGGTTAAGATGTATTTATACAGCAAGCCTGTAAGTGACAAAGCCACTGCCCAGAGTTTTGGGGGAGCTAGAGTTATCCCAAGTAGTCTAGATGGTGTAGGCTATTTATTGTGTGTAGTCAGTCAACCACAGGAGGAATATGCCTCAGACAGGAAACCAAAGCTGAATGGGAGGCCCCAGGGGAGTCTGATGTTGGTCTATGGTCTTCTGCTGTGTTCTAGCAAAGGGTCTGGTATGTTCAGAGGAACAATTTCTTGATGTATGAGAAAAATAACCCTTATCTATGGGAAAAAGACTAGAATCTGGGAAGTAAGGAAGCCAAGGAAATTGTGGGTTAATCTCTGCTATCTCTAAATGGCTAGAATAGACTTGTTATAACAATTTGGCTTCTGAAGGCTGTACTTTGGAAACATGCTTCTCAGGGGCTTTGAAGTGTCATAGAATATAGAATTTGCCTGTAGTCATCATGGGCTCTCAACAGTGGGTCTATGGGGACATGAGAGTAAACTTAAACTTTATAGGGCAAGTGCTTGGCGGACTGACCTAACCAGATTCTAAGGAAACTGAACCAAATCACGAAATGCAAATTAAGGCGTCAATTAAGTTGCACTGGGGTCCTGCAGCACGTTTCTCTGAGCAGTGGCTATGCTGGCGATGCTCAATGGGTGATAGCATGTTGGTTCAGATAGAAACAGGATCCCAGACAGCATGAGGGGATCAGGAACATGGTCCAGACCCTGAGAAAGTATACTGATCAGGACTAGATGGACTGAAAGAGTCCCAGTTGGACAAACAGATTCAAGGCAGGGATGGACTACTGAATAAATCAGAGCTCGTTTCAAAAACCTGCTGCTACCAGCTGAATTCCTATGACAGAGCTTAGTGTAGAAATCTGCTATTCATTGCTTCCAGACAAAGGTGATGAAAGGAGAGAAACAGCACCTAAAACATAGCCATGTTTGGCTTTCTTTAGCATATCAGCTGGGTACGACAGAGCTTGGAAGTTTGACCGGGTTAACTGCCTGCTTCTGGGCTGAGTAGGCAAGAACAGGCAGTTGGCCAACCAGTGTCTTGCTGTAGTGTCTGGGGAAGTTCCATGGCTTTATTGATCAATCCTTTTTTTCAGACCATTCTAAGCAAGGATCCTGACAACATGCAACTTCCCTGTATCAGAGACAACAACCATGCTTTGGACATGGAAGTAATGAGTTCTGATCAGGGCATTCATACTGAAAGCTGGCCTAGGAAACAGTGCTGTAGCACTGACCACTGGGGTTTCATGTTATTCTGCATACTTTGTCTATTCCTGTGATGCAATGTCCCAGATCCTCCTTTAATGAGGGACTTGTCAACCCAGCTGCTAGGGGTGCTGTTGGTGAATGGTCTCCACCTGTCAGCCCCTTCAGAGGAGAATGGCCTCGCCCAACCAAGGTCATACCCTCCCATGGCAGCTTATATGCAATGACTGACTAATGGGAAATATAAATACCATGCTATCTTCTACCCAAATTGAGACAAATTTGATGGGCCATTCTAGTTCCAGTGCTTCCCTTGGGGTCAACTGAGGCAGCTTGACTTCTCCTTTTGCCCAGTCCTGCTTCTGTGCCCTCCCTTCCATAAGTGCTTGTCTCAAGGCTACTTCTTAGTAAATATCCCTTCATGAGCCTCAGTTTATATTTTGGTGCTCAGTTTATACTTTGATGCTCATTCTTAATTCTTATTCTCAAGTCCTTGTTCTGGTGACCTATCTTACACCCAGTCATGGCCCTGAGGCCTGGCTTTGTTCTGACTTTGCTCTCAATACAAGAGCTACTGCCATTTTGATTAGGGACATCCTTTGTATTTCAGGAAATTTAGCAACACTAGCTAAATGTCAGTAGCATTCCACAGCCACATACTGCCAGAATTGGGCCCAGACATTTCCAAATACCTCATAGCCTGTGGTGCCCCCCTCAGTTGGAAACCACTGGATTAGCACATAGCAGTCCTTCAGGGCTGGGGACTTTGGGCTGGCCCTCATTGACTGAGGGCAAAGGATGCCTCACGACTTCCCTGGATTTCTGTGTCCTGTTCTGTCCATCTATTAGAGTGGTTGAATGTCTATTCCTTCAGTAGATCTGTCTGTCAGAGAGTCAGGGGAGATGAAGACAAGGGAAATGAGGCTGTGGGCTAACAATAGGACCACCCAATGACATCAATGAGTGTAATCAATATTAGTAAGAATAGCAACCACTCAATTACAGCTTACCGGGTGCTTCCATACATTAGCTCACTTAATTTTCATAACATTCTCAAAAAGCTGAAAATAGAACTATCATATGATCTGGCAATCCCACTGAAGTGCCAGTGGGTATATATCCAAAAGAAAAGAAGTCAGTCAATTGAGGAAATATCTGCACTTGCGTGCTTATTGCAGCACTAGTCCCAATAGCCAAGATGTGGAACCAACCTAAGTGCCCATCAATGGAAGAATGAATAAAGAAAATGTGATATATATGCACAGTAGAATATTATTCAACCATAAGAAAGAATGAAGCCCTGCCATTTGGAGCAACATGGATGGAACTGGAGGCCATTAAGTGAAATAAACCAGGCACAGAAAGACAAATATTGTATGTTCTCACTCATATGTAGGAACTAAAACAATTGATCTCTTGCAAGTAGTGAATAGAATGGTGGTTATCAGAGGCTGAGAAGAGTAGGAGGGAGGAAGGATGAAGAGAGGTTGGTTAATGGGTACAAAAATACAGTCTGGTGGAAGGAATAAATTCAGTGTTTGATAGCACAGTAGGGCAACTATAGTTAAGAATTTATTGTATATGTCAGAATAGCTAGAAGAGATTTGGAAGAAATGATAAATGAAATGAGAAATGAGAAATGTTCGTTATGATAGATATCTCAATTACCCTGATTTGATCTTACACGTTTATGCATGTATCAAATATCACATGTACCCCATAAATATGTACAATTATTATATATCTATAAAAAAGGAATTGCAAAAAATTTTCATAATGATCTTATGAGATAGGTACTATAATTTCTCCATTTTATAGGTAAGAAAATTGAGGCACATGATTAAGTTACTTGCCCAAGGTCACATAACTGGTGACATAACTAAAGGACTTCCACTGCAGGAAGCTAAGTCCAGTCACTTCTCACCTCACATTGTTTCTTATCAGTGTTAAGTTGAACCTCAGCGGTGTGGATAATACTACATAGAGCTATCATTGTCATGTTATAATAGATTTGTTGCTGAAAAACTGAAAGGAAACAAATATTTATTTGTTAAATTTCACAAAATTATATTAATAGTTCATCTGTATATTTGTATTTTCATCAATTCAGACCTTCCCAACAGTGAATTTCTTGTGCGAATTCTTGCTCTCTTGCCCTCAAAGTGGCCAGGTGGTCAGCCATTCACTGCCTTATTAACTCCACGGGGATGTGCAAATATTTCTACATGTGCTTTGATGTGAAATGGGTTGGGAAAACTCAGCAAATTAGTTGATATTTCAAGTTTTCCTGCTCTTGCCTTCTTAGCAAGTACTTATGAGTACTAAATATGCTGGGTAACTTTGCGGCTTAAATAGCCTTCTTTTTGCTTTTTATCATCTCAATTTATTTATTTATTTTTGGGGGGACAGAGTCTTACTCTCTCGCCTTGGCTAGAGTGCAGTGGCATCATCATTAGCTCACTGCAACCTCAAACTTCTGGGCTCAAGCGATCCTCCTATCTCAGCCTCCTGAGTGGCAGGGACTACAGGTGGGCCACCATGCCTGGCTAATTTTTCTATTTTTTGTAGAGACAGGGTCTTGCTCTTGCTTAGGCTTGTCTAGCACTCCTGGCCTCAAGTGATTCTCCCGCCTCAGCCTCCCAGAGTGCTAGGATTACAGGCGTGAGCCACCGCGTCTGACCTATCATCTCAATTTAGTTGTATGCAGTTTAAATTTTTTGATACTAGTCTCTCCTTGGCCAGGGAGAAGAAGGGTTGGGAGATACAGAAGAGTGGGATACCAGTAGAATAGGGGTTTGGGATAATATATCACGAGGTTTAAAAAGTACACTGAAATCGGAAGCAAACTTAAATATAGTGCTGTGAAAAAGGGCGAACTAGAATGTAAGAGACCCACAGAGCACAGAGAGCTTTGCTGAAAGCTAGAGATTACATAATTTTTTAAAATCTTATCTAAGGGTTTAAAATAAAGTGACCAATCAATCAAAGAATTGTTTAAGCAAAGGCCTATACATATGCTCTTTCAATAAAGACTTACCTGCATTTACAAAGGTCCGGAGCCTTTCTCCTTAAAGCTTGTGCTAGTATTCTGATTAGTTAGAATAGTGCTTCTTGAACTTTGCTGCACATTAGAATCCCCTGGGGAGATACTAAAACTCAGGTTGCAACATACACTAATTAAATCAAAATCTCTGCGGTTGAGACATAGCCATCAGTATTTTAAAACATTTCTCAGGTAATTCTAACATTTAGGCACCCATGATTTAGTGCAGTAGTTCTCAAACTTTAGCTGCATCAGAATCACCTGGTGGGCTTGTTAAACCACATATAGCTGGGCCCCATCCCCAGGATTTCTGATTTAGTAGGTGAAAAGTGGGGCCTGAAAGTTTGCATTTCTAGCACTTCCCAGATGGTGCTGGTACTGCTGGTTCAAAGGAACCACAATTTGAGAAACACTGACTTGGAGAATTATTTATATATGCATTAATCCCATTAGAAGACATGAAAGTCATAAATTTGCTGGGCAGCCTAAGTAGATGCAACATCCTTGGAAAGGAATCTAACCACAGTTGTGAACTCATTGCACACACTGATTCTCTGGCAGGGTTACATTCAGGCCCATCTGTTAGGTTGGCAGCATGCCCACAGAGAATGTGCTATGCCAACTTCAGCAGGGCATAGGTGCTAACCAAACACGGTTTTAGAGGGGCGGCTTTCATCACACAGCAAGCGCCATTTCTTGGGCCAGGCAATCCTGCTGTTTGCAAACAGCTCCAGTCTGAGGCCACATGCTTCCTTACATCTGTAGATGCTTGAGGACATGATTAGAAAATAAATAATCAACAAATGGTTGATTATATTTCTCCCTCAATCTGCCTTAGTGTTGTAATTTGGCATGTAGAGAAGCATTCTCACTTTGGTGAGCTGGAAGCCATTCTAAAGGACCACATAGTACATGTGTAATGCTTTAAAACTGCAAGAATTGGTTCAGCTGCATTTGTTCCTTTGAAGATGCCATCATCATTTTTTTGCTTCATTTTTATTTATAGGCTTTTACTCTGTTTCTGAGCTAGACTCTCCTCCCCCATTTATCATCAGTATTCTGAGGTCTTCTCTGATGTGACTTTTTTTTAAAGAATTGTTTTTTATATATGTATTTTTTTCTTTAGAGATGGGGTCTTGCTTGTCACCCAGGCTAAGGTTCAGTGGCACAACCAAAGCTCTCTGCAGCCTCAAAGTCTTGGGCTCAAGCAGTCCTCCCACCTCAGCCTTCCAAGTAGCTGGGACTATAGGCACACAGCACCATGCCTGGCTATGTATGTTTTAAATAGATTTTATTAATATTAGAGCAGTTTCAGGTTCACAGCAAAATTGAAGGTACAGAGATTTCTCATATACTTTCTTGTCACATACATGCATAGCCTCCTCCTTTATCACTACATACCCAACCAGAGTGGA
>CAUYRT010025071.1:0-36292 GCA_963574885.1 Lepilemur ruficaudatus | reverse complement strand
TACTAGGCTGACTAGAGTCAAAAATAACAAGTGTTGGCAAAGATGTGGAGAAATTGGAACCCTTGTGCATTGCTGGTGGGAATGCAAAATGGTGCAGCAGCTGTGGAAAACAGTTTGGCGGTTCCTCAAAAAGTTAAATATAGAATTGCCATATGATCCAGCAATTCCACTTCTGGTTATATACCCCCCAAAATAATGGAAAGCAGGGACTCAAACATATACTTTTACACCAGTGTTCATAACAACAATATTCAAAATAGCCAAAAGGTGAGAATAACCCAAGTATCCCTCAACAGATGAATGGACAAAATGTGATCTATATCCAGCATGGAATGTTATTCAGTCATAAAAAGGATGAAATCTTGATACATGCTACAACACGGATGAGCCTTAAAAACATTGTGCTAAATGAAATAAGCCAGACACAAAAAAATAAAGATTATATGATTCCACTTATATGAGACACCTAGAATAGGCAAATTCATAGACACAGAGAGTAGAGGGACTAAGGAGAGAAGGGATGAGAAGTCATTGTTTAAAGGGTACAGCATTTCTATTTGGGATGATGAAAAAGTTCTAAAAATAGATAGCGGTACGTGTTACACAGTGTTGTGAATGTAGTTAATGCCACTGACTTGTGCACCTAAAATGGCTAAAGTGGTATGTGTTATGTTACGCGCATTTTATCACAACATAAACAAATTTTTAAAGGCAGATTACAACAAGTGTTGGTAAGAATGTGGAGAAATTGTAATCCTTAATACATTACAGGTAGAAATATAAAATGGTGCTGCCACTTTGGAAAACAATCTGGTAGTTCCCCCAAACGTTAAACATACAGCTACTATATGACCCAGCAATTCCACTCTTAGGAAGACCCAAGAAAAACAAAACATATGTCCACACAAAAATTTGCACATGACTGTTCATAGCACCATCCTTCATAATAGCCAAAAAGTGGAAACAACTTAAATGTTTACAACTAATGAGTGGATAAACAAGATGTGATATACATACAACTGAATATTATTCAACATTAAAAAAGAATGAAGTATTGATACATGCTATGACATGGATGCACCTAGAAAACATGCTAAGCAAAAGAAGCCAGTCATTAAAGACCACAGATTGTATGATTTCATTTATATGAAATGTCCGGAACAGGCAAATCTATAGACAGAAGGTAGATTACTAGTTGCCATTGCTAGGAAGAGGAAGAACAAAGCTCTGCTAATGGGTATGAGATTTCTTTTTGGAGTGATAAAACTGTTCTAAGTTTAGATTATGATGATGATTACTCAACCTTGTAAATACACTAAAAATCATTGAATTGTTTTATATGGGTGAATTTTATGATATGCAAATTATGTCTCAATAAATCTGTTTTAATAAAATTGACTAATAAAATGAACCCTCATGAACCTGTTCCAACTTCAATAATTATTAACTTGTGGTCAACCTCTCCTCATCTATACTCCCACTCCCCACTCCCATATTATTTTAAAGCAAATATTAGACATCTCGCAATACAGAATTTAAAACCAGAAAAGTCCTACAGTGCAGTTGGCTGGCTACATAGTTCCTGGCTGTGTGACATCCAAGCTTGGCTCTCCAGCCTTCATGGAAAATTGCAAATGACACAATACCTGGTAGTAAATCTCTCTTTCTGCTTAAACTTTTCTGTAACTAAGAACCTTGATTGTTGTAGCCACAATTGACATTGACCTTTAGTACATATTCATCCACAGAGGGTGTTTTGATGGGGCTGCGGTGTCTAAAAACAATGTTAGAGTATCATCCATCCGTAATGAAAACCTCCTTGGAAGCCCAGAAGCCTTCTGGTTACCACATGTAAAACTAGGTCCGTTTATGGGTGAGAGTGGATTGCAGAAGGGATCATTTTTTCCCAAGAGAAACCCCAGTGATAGAGAACCGATGCCTGTGAATAAGGTCAAACATATCATTGCATTGGTTCTTTACCATCTTGGATTTTAACTCTGCTTCCATAAGGAAAAATCTGCTTCCTTTCCTGAAAGGTGATGGATGAAAACACTATTCCCTTGCCCTTGGTAGTTGGCATCCCATTGGCTCCTCTTGTCATATCCTCTACAACCTGGACTTCCCCCTCAGCTCCTCCCTATATCATGAGTAAGCTAGGTAGGCTCTGGTTAACATCTCCACCCAACCACGTTTTTAACGTAAAATAGAATGAATGGTCTTTTTTCCTTCATTGTTTTTTTTTTACTTCAATAGATTTAGGAGGCACAAGTGTTTTTTGTTACATGGATGAATTGTATAATTCTGAAGTCAGGGTTTTAGAGTACCTGTCACCAGAATAGTGTACATTGTACCCAACAGGTAGCTTTTTATCCCTCACCACCTTCCCACCTTCCCTGCCTCTTAATTTTCAATGTCCATCACACCACTTTATGACTGTCTATACCCCTTGTTTAGCTCCCATTTATAAGTGAGAATACATGGTATTAATATTTGTTTTTCCATTCCTGAGATACTTCACTTAGGATAATGGTCTCCAGTTCCATCCAAATTTCTGCAAAAGACATTATTTTATTCCTTTTTATGGCCGAGTAGTACTTGGGTAGATATCCAGTAGTACTTGGGTAGTAGTGCTATGGATAGATACCCAATAGTGGGATTGCTGGATTGAATGGTGGGTCTACTTTCAGTTCTTGAAGGAATCTTCATACTGTTTTACATAGAGGATGTACTAGTGTATATTCCCATCAGCAGTGTATAAGCATTCCCTCTTCACTGCATCCAGGCCAACATCTATTGTTTTTTGAGTTTTTAACAATGGCCATTTTCATAGGTGTAAGGTGGTATTTCATTGTGGTTTTAATTTGTATTTCCCTGATGATTAGTGACATTGAGCGTATTTTCATATATTTGTTGTCCATTTGTCTACCTTCTTTAGAAAAAAATCTGTTCGTGTCTTTCACTCACTTTTTATGGCGTTGTTTTTTTCTTGCCAATTTGTTTGAGTTCTTTGTAGATTCTGGATATCAGCCCTTTATCAAATGTAGTTTGCGAATATTTTTTTCCATTCTGTAGGTTGTCTGTTTACTCTGTTGATTGTCTCCTTTGCTGTGCAGAATTTTTTAGTTTAATTATGTCCCCTTTATTTATTTCTGTTGGTGCTATATTTGCTTTTAGGATCTTAGTCATAAATTCTTTGCCTAGGCCAATGTCCAGAAGAGTTTTCCCTACATTTTAATTCAGAATTTTTGTGATTTCGTATCTTTCCTTTAGGTCTTTAATCCATCTTGAGTCAATTTTTGTATACAGTGAGAGATAGGGATCCAGTTTTATTCTTTTGCAAGTGGCTATCCAATTTTCCCACACCATTTATTGAATAGGGCATTGTTTCCCCAGAGTATGTTTTTGTCTGCTTTGTTGAAAATCAGTTGGTGGTAACTATATGGCTTTATGTCTGGGTCCTCTATTCTGTTCCATTGGTCTATGTGTCTACCTTTATACCAGTACCATGCTGTTTTGGTTGTAGTATAATTTCAAGTCAGGTAATGTGATGCATTCAGATTTGTTCTTTTTGTTTCAAATTGCTTTGGCTCTTTGGTCCCTTTTTTGGTTCCATATGAAGTTTAGGACTGTTTTTTTTCTAGATCTTGAAAAATGACATTGATATTTCAATGAGAATTGTGTTGGATCTGTAAATCACTTTGGGCAGTATGGACATTTTGACAATGTTGATTCTTACAATCCATGAACGTGGGATGGTTTTCCATTTGTTTATGTCATCTATGATTTTTTTTATCAGTGTTTTATAGTTCTCCTTGTAGAGATCTTTTACCCCCTTGGTTAAGTATATTTCTAGGCATTTTATTTTCTTTGCACCTATGTAAATGGTACTGAGTCCTTGATTTCACTCTTAGCTTGACTGTTATTACTATATAGAAATGCTACTGATTTGTGTACATTAATTTTGTAACCTGAGACTTTGTTGAATTTATTCATCAATTCTAGGAGTCTTTTGGTGGAGCCTTTAGGGTTTTCTAGATATGAGATCATGTCATCAGCAAACAATGATAATTTGACCTCCTCTTTCCCAATTTGGATTCCCTTAATTTCTTTCTCTTGCCTCATTGCTCTCGCTAGGACTTCAAGTATTATGTTGAACAGAAGTGGTGATAGTGGGCATCCTTGTCTTTCTCCAGTTCTTACAGGGAATGCTTTTAACTTTTCACCATTCAGTATGATGTCAGCTGTGGTTTGTCATATATGGCTTTTATTATTTTGTGGTATGTTCCCTCTATGCCTAGTTTGTTGAGGGTTTTTATCATGAAGGGTGCTAGATTTTATAGAATGCTTTTTCTGTATCTATTGAGATGATCATATAGTTTTTGTTTTTACTACTTCGGTTTATGTAGTGTAACTTATGTGCGTTGAACCATTCTTGAATCCATGGGAAGAAATCCATCTGATCATGGTGAATTATCCTTTTGATGTGCTGTTGGATTTGGTTTACTAGTATTTTCTTGAGGATTTGTGCATCTATGTTCATGAGGGATATTGGTCTGTAGTTTTCTCTTTCTGTTTTGTCCTTTTCTGGCTGTGATATCATGGTGATACTGGCTTTATAGAATGATTTAGGGATGATTCTTTCCTTCTCAATGTTATGGAACAATTTCAGTAGGATAAGTACCAGTTCTTCTTTGTAGGTCTGGTAGAATTCAGCTGTGAATCTGTCTGGTCCTGGGCTTTATTTATTGGGAGATTTTTTTATTACTGTTTCAACATTGCTATGTGTTATTGGTCTATTCAGGATTTCTATTTCTTCCTGATCCAAGCTTGGAAGGTTGTGTGTTTCCAAAAATTTATCCATTTCCTCTTGATTTTCTAGTTTATGTGCATAGAGGTTTTCATATTAATCTTGGATAATATTTTGTATTTCTGTGATATCAGTCGTAATGTCTCCTTTTTTATTTCTGATTGAGCTTATTTGAATCCTTCCTCTTCTGTCTCTTGTTACTCAAGCTACTGTTCTATAGATTTTGTTTATCTTTTCAAAGAAACGACTTTTTGTTTTGTTGATCCGTTGTATTGTTTATTGGTTTTTATTTCATTTAGTTCTGCTCTGATCCTTGTTTTTTCTGTTCTTCTCCTAGCTTTGGGTTTGGTTTGTTCTTCTTTTTATAGTTCCTTTAGGTGTGACATTAGGTTTTTAATTTGTGATCTTTCTGTCTTTTCATGAAGGCATTTATTGCCATGAACTTCCCTCTTAGCACTACTTTAACTGTATCCCAGATATTTTGGAAGCTTGTGTTGCCTTTCTCATTCAATTTGAAATTTTTTAAAATTTCCATCTTGATTTTGTCATTGACCCAAGGATCATTCAGCAGCAGGTTGTTTAATTTTAATGTATTTGTGTAGTTTTGAGAGTTCTTCTTGTAATTGATTTTTAGTTTTATTCCACTGTGGTCTGAGAAGATACATGGTGTGATTTTAATTTTTCTAAATTTTCTGAGACTTGTTTTGTGGCCTAACATATGATCTTTCTTGGAAAATGTCCCATGTGATGATGAGGAGAATGTATATTTTGCAGTTTGGAGGTAGAATGTTCTCTAAATGTCCATTTGTTCTAGAGTCTTGTTTAAGTCCTGTGTTCCTTTGTTGCTTTTCTGCCTTGATGATCTGTCCAGTTCTGTCAGTGCAGTGTTGAAGTCCCTGGCTATTATGATGTTATTTTATATTTCTTTTCTTAGATCTAGCAGAATTTGTTTTATGAATCTGGGAGCTCCAATGTTAGGTGCATATATATTTAGGGTTGTTACATCTTCCTGTTGAATTGATCTCTATCATTATATAGTGACCATTTTAATCTTTTTTTAGTATTGTTGATTTAAAGTCTATTTTATCTGATATAAGAATAGCTACTCCTGCTTACTTTTGGTTTCCATTTGTGTGGAATATTCATCCTGCCCCATTATCTTGAGTTTATGAGAATCTTTGTGAATTAAATGGGTTTCTTGAAGACAGCATATATTTGAGGATAGGGTTTCTTTTATCCTTTCAGCCAATCTATATCTTTTAAGTGGAGCATTAAGACCATTTACATTCAATGTTAGCATTGATATGTGAGATACTGTTCTGTTCATAATGTTCATTGTTACCTAGTTGCTTTGTTTTCTCCCTTGTGTTACTATCTTATAAGAGCTGTGAGTTTTAACTTTTGAGTGTTTTTACACTGGTGAGTATCAATTATTCTGTTTCATGTATAGAGCACTTTTAAGCATTTCTTGTAGGGCAGGTCCAGTGGTGACAAATTCCCTTAGTGTTTGCTTGTCTGGAAAGACTGTATTTCTCCTTCATTTATAAAACTTAAGTTTTGCAGGATACGAAATTCTTGGTTGGCAGTTATTCTGTTTAAGAAGACTAAAAATGAGACTCCAATCCCTTCTGGCTTGTAAGGTTTCTGCTGGAAAGTCTGCCATTAGTCTGATGGGTTTTCCTTTGTGAATTTCTTAATGCTATCATCTAGCAGCTTGTAGGATTTTCTCCTTTACTTTGACTTTGGCCAGATTCTTGACTGTGTGTTTTGGTGATGTCCTATTTGCCTGATTCTTCCAGGTCTTCAATGACCTTCTTATACTTGGATGTCTAAATCTCTAGCAACACCACGGAAGTTTATTTCCATTATTCCCGCAAATAGATTTTTCATCCCTTTTGCTTTTTTTTTCCCTCCCTCAAGGATACCTACATTTCTTATATTTGGTTGCTTTGCATAATCCCATATTTCTCAGAGAAATTGATCATTCTTTTTTATTCTTTGTTCTTTATATTTGACTGACTGGGTTAATTTGAAAACCTTGTCTTCAAACTCTGAAATTCTTTCTTCTGCTTGTGCTAGTCTGTTGTTAAAAATTTCCACTATATTTTAAAATTCCCTAAATTACTTTCATTTCCAGAAGTTCTGTTATATTTTCTCTTAGGTTATCTGTCTCTTTAGTGAATTTTTCATTCACATCCTGAATTATATTTTTTATTTCCTTGTGTTGGTTTTCAACTTTCTCATTGATTCCATTAACCTTACTTGTAAACCATATTCTGAATTCCATATCTGACATTTCAGTAACTTTCTCTTGGTTGAAGTCCATTGCTGGAAAGCTAGTGTGATCCTTTGTGGGTGTCAAAATTCCCTGTTTTTTTCATGTTGCCAGAGTTTTCATGCCAATTCCTTCTAATCTGGAAACTCTTCTCTCAGCTCAAAATAGATAGCTTTGCAGTACACCTGTTCTCCTCTGCTGGGAACTCTGTTGCTTATTGAAGAGGAGAGGTCCCTGGGTGGCATGCTTGAGTCCTGCTCCAGAAGATTGACTAGGCGAGAGAGGGGTGAATGCACTGTGAGGCTGTAACACTCTGCTCTTTTGTGTCTCCCCATTCCCCTGTGATTGTCATAGTCCAAGCAGGTGCTGAGGAATGTTTGTGTGGTGGAGTGGGCCGGTCCCTAGGCCACTGCTGAAAGCTCAGGTGGGGGCAAAGAGGGCCCCTCTCCATGGGACCATGTGGCTATGAGTGTTTTCTCTGCCCAGGTTAAGTGGAAGCAGCAGTGGCAGCATGGGCAATTGCCCTGCCCAGGTCATTGGTGGCAGCACTATCCAGGCAGCAGTGGCAGCAGCTGTGCTATCCAAATTGCAGTGGTGCACACTAGGTCTATGGGTGCCTGTTCCACCCAGGTCCTGCAGCAGCTGTGGTTGGACAGAGCTACCTAGGCAACAGCAGTGGGCTCTGGGTCCATGGTACTTGTTCTGCCTGGATCCCCAGGTGGCAGTGGGGTATGTGGCACCCACCCACAGGATGTGTGCGAGCAACCTGACTCCCTGCTTCCTCCCCAGTCTGGCAGGGGCAATGAGGAGGTGGCAGCAACAGATCTGACCCAGCATAGATGCAGCGCTCTGGGGCTGGGACCTCAGAATGACACCAGCTGTAATGTCCAGGGTGCAGAAGCCAGCAGGGTCCTGTTGTGCCTTCTCTCCAGGGCAATGCCACTGCAGCTTCCAGTCAGCTCCCTATATCAGTTTGGAGGCCTCCAGCAGTGACGGTTGGGGGAACCCTCCCGCAGCTCCAATTACAATGTCCATCTGGGGAACGTGGAGCCCCTGCGTTCTCTCTTCTGTTTCTTCCCAGTAAGGGCACCTTCCCCAGGTACCTCCAATCCTGTGGAGCAGGTCACCCCACTTCCCTCTCCTTCACCACTTTGGGAGCCTCCTGTCTCCTCTGTGGATTCCAAATTTTCTCTCTTAGATGATCGATCCAAGGGTGAATATCTACTATCCACTTCCAATCCTCTCTGTGAGAGTGGTGTTTGCAGGCTGCTCCTGGTCCATCATCTGGCCCCCAACCCAGGATCAATGGTGTTTATGTGGAGTGGGTTTCAGAATTTACTGGCCTAGGTTCAATTTCTGGTTCTATCTCTTATTAACTGCATGACCTTCAGCAATATACTCCACCTTTCTCAGCCTCTGTTGCTCCATCTGTTGCTTCAATATGCGAATAACAACTCCTATCTTATATGTTGGTTGACAGAATGGCACCTAGCTTTATAAGGCACCTAGCTCGATGCCTGACGTGAAACAGCCTTTCAACAATTATGGTTCCAGCTGGGCTCTGTGGCTCATGCCTGTAATCCTAGCACTCTGGGAGGCTGAGGTGGGTGGATTGCTTGAGCTCAGGAGTTCAAGACCAGCCTGAGAAAGAGCAAGACCCAGTCTCTACTAAAAATAGAAAAAAAAAACAGCCAGACAACTAAACATAGAAATGAAAAATTAGCTGGGTGTGGTGGCTTGCACCTGTAGTCCCAGCTACTCAGGAGGCTGAGGCAGGAGGATCGCTGGAGCCCAGGAGTTTGAGGTTGCTGTGAGCTAGGCTGATGCCATGGCACCTGCCCCAGGCAACAGAGTGAGACTCTGTCTCCAAAAAAAAAAAAAAAAAAAAAACCACCAGGAAAAATAAACACAATTATGGTTTCCACCCAACCTGCCACTCTTTATTAGTACATGTGAAATTGGGTTAGATCTTGAATTGGCATCTTCTTCATCATAAAAGATTAGGCTCTTGGTGTTGGTGTTGTTTTGATTTTAAGGCATGTACTCACTTTTTTCTAAATATGCCACTTTGATGTAATAAGAACCATAAGAATAATAAACATTTATTGAGAGCTGCTCTGTAGCAGACATTGTTCTAAGAGATTTTCATATCCTATTTCATCTTTCTCAGCCTCACTATGAATTGAGGATTATTCTAGGAGGAGAAAACTCAAATTTGAGATCAATTTACTCACACAACTAGCTAATACCTTGGCCGGGATTCAAAGCCCACA
Organism: Lepilemur ruficaudatus; assembly: GCA_963574885.1. NCBI lineage: Eukaryota > Metazoa > Chordata > Mammalia > Primates > Lepilemuridae > Lepilemur > Lepilemur ruficaudatus. The sequence goes on along the minus strand of CAUYRT010025071.1, from coordinate 26,937 downwards.
TTCCTGTTTCTAGATCTTTCCTGAGCTACTTTACCACCTGCTCTGAACTCTGTCTCAAATCCCACAGCCTCCTAAAGAAGCTTCCCCAGGGTCTGGGGGGAGTTTTTATCAGGGAGATGGTGTGTAAGAGGCTTCCTGTCTGAGGCAGCCATTGCCTAGTTTCAGAGCTTCCTGCTGCCCTGACTCATCACTGTTGCCTGTGCTGGGTGGCCAGGGGTGGCTCCCAGGATCCGGGGCATCCTTCTTGACCTGACCCATCACCTTGCTTGGAATTCTGATCCTGCAGATCCCTGATTCCATGCTGCCTTCCTGGTCCTGGCCCTTTGCCTTAATGACACATCCTGGCTGCTCACCTGATTGTTGACCAGCCACACCCCCATTCCAGACCACTGATGGCTTGTCTTATGACCTGTATGTCCCCAATCTCAGTTTGCACCATGGAAGGCAGCTTTGAAATGGCTCCCCATGGTCCTGCTTCCTGTGTTCATGCCCCTGTGTAATCCCCTCCCTCAAAGGTCTTGCTTCTGAAGACTGCAACTTCCATCATGCTCACATACTCTCTCTTCTTCTCTCCCTCTGCTTCTCTCCTCAGCCCCTTCCCCCCTCTCTCTCACTCACACTGATAAAGGAAGCTGCCATGTTCCCAACTGCCCTGTGGAGATGCTCACATGACAAGAAGCCAAAGGTGGCACACAGACAACAGCTAGTGAGGAAGTAAGGCCCCATAGTCCACTCACCTGAGTCCTGCCAACAACCACGGGGTGAGCTGGGAAGCAGACCCTCCCTAGTTGAGCTGATTGCAGGCTGTGAGAGATCCTGCACCTGAGACCCACCTAACCCTCACTGAGATCCCTGGCCCACAGAAACTGTGAGATAATGTGTGTGCCACTAAGTTTCAGGGCAATTGTTATGGGGAAATAGATAATTGATCCAACCAGTGACTTACAGGGCTCCCCTAGGTGCACCCTTCATCTGTGCCTTAACCTTCAGCCAGCCCACATCACTGCTGCACCACCAGAGCCACCAGATTAGAGGGATCAACTAAACACTCCCCAGAAATGACTTCAAGGTTTTATACAAAGATGCTAGAGCAAAGCTTCTATGGTCTGAATGTTGGTGTCCCCCCGCAAAATTTATATGTTGGAACTTAACCCCATAATGGTATTAAGAGGCCTATGGGAGGTGATTAGATCATTAGGTCTCCACCCTCATGAGTGAGATTAGTGCCCTTATAAGAGGGTTTGAGAGAGCCCAATTGTCCCTTTTTGCCCTTCTGCCATATGAGGACACAGCAACAAGGCACTGACTTGGAAGCAGAGAGCAGCACTCCCCAGAACGAATCTGCTGTCACCTTTATCTTGGACTTCCCAGCCTCCAGAACTGTGAGAAATCAAATTTCTATTATATATAAATTACCCAGTCTATGGTATTTTGTTATAGCAACAGGAACGGACTAAGACAATAGCCAAGGACAATTAAATTGCCCATCAGGGGAAAATGACCTTATTCTTTAAGGAAGTACATTCTCAATAGGGGGCAATACTGCCAACAGAGGGGCAGAAATTGGTTCTTGGGAGGTGATAAATCCTACTCTTTTTGTGTATAAGCACATATGTATGTACATTATGTAAACAATATCTGTGTGGTATTAAAATTTCACTGGTGTTTGGGGGCAGGTAGCAATCACAAAAAAAGGTTGGGAAAACTCTGCTTCCAGTTGACACACCTGGCTGCCCATGCAGGTAGGATGCTGGAAGGAAGACTGAGAGAGCAGAAGCATCAGAGAAACCTAGGGCAAGAGGTTAGGCATGAGCTAACAAGAAGCTTCTGGAATCTTCCCCAAGCCCAATTAAGGGCCTGCCCTTCCTGGGGGTACTCTTGGCACCCTGCACTCCCCCATTATGGAGCTTAGCACACTTTCTAATTTCCTTCTCATTTGTCAGAAAATCTGTTGCGGGCCCACCCACCCCAGCACATGCCTGGCACACAGAAGTCAAGAAAAGACTTTTGTCCTTAACTGGTTGTGCACTTTGGGCTAGTCCTTCCAGGCTCTAGGAAATGGCAGTCGGTACCCATGGCTGCCCCACTCCAGCATCAACCCAGGTCTGTTCTGTGCTGTCCTGGAATGCTGCAGTTGCTTTGGTTCTCCAGAGCGGTTTGGAAAGGGCTCCCCTCCTCTGGGGCCATGCAGAGTCAGAGAGCTTCTGTTCCTCAGGGATGGGCTCAAGTGAGAGCCCATGAGCTCATCACTAAGATGGATAAGGAGGAAGTCAAACCTGCTTGAACTTGAGGTGAGAATTGGGATAAATAAGAACTTAGAAGTGAGATGAGCATCCACCTTCATCCTGGTTTGAAGACTCAGTCTGCTCTGACTCGGATTCAGATATCTTTGCCCCAACTCACTACTCATGTAGACTTGGGCAAATTTATTAACTTCTCTGTGTCTCAATTCCCTAATCTATGGAACAAGGATAATAGTGATACCTGCTCACAGGATTGCTGACAGAACGAAACGAGGTGACACCTGTGAAGGACTAGGAACAGTGCCTGGCACACAGCGAGTGCTCAAGGAATGTCACCTCCATGGACTAATGGGACCCTTCCTGGTAGACACTCCCACGTACACTATAGTACCAGACCCCAAAAGTCATTCTTCTCTTCCTTCTTCACTACTGCTAGAGGTAGCTCACCACATTAGCTTTTGGAAATGCTGGATATTCATTTCCCCAGGCTCCATCCCAGCAAAAGACACTCATGGTTCTGTGCTGGCCAATGAAATGAGAAGGGAAATCTGTGGGAGGTGTCTGAGAAATATTTTCTCCTTAATGAAGAGCTGTGTGAAAAACAACTCTTCTCCTTTCATGCTTTGAGTACTCTGGTGTGAAGATGTGATGCCTGGAGCTGAAGCAGCCATCTTGCCACCACAAGGGAAGAACCACATGGATTGCAGAGACTTAGGCTCAATGGCTTGATATTTCTGATCACTGATATCATTGCTCCTGCCCTGGAAACTCCTACCTCCTGCCTTCTCATTAACTAGGACAATTCAATACTTTTCATTTTAAAGCTACTATAAGTCTCACTTTCTGTTACTTACAACCAAGAGTGTCTTGAGTAATATCATAAGCTAAAGAATCTTTACAACATAACCCTGTGACACAAGTATTGTTACCATTTCACAGGTGAAGAAGCTGAAGACAATGTGGCAGGAGCTTTAAAAACATATTACCTAATTTAATCCTCATAAAAACTCTGTGAGGTGGGTTTAATCTCCATTTACAGATTGCTGCATAAGCATAGTAGATTAAATAATGCCCAGCCTCACACAATTCCTACATGGAAGAGGCAGGACTTGAACCCAGGTCTCCCAACTCTAAAAACAATATTCTTCCCAATGTTCTTTAGTGTTATTGCTCAGCATCGCAAAGCCTTTTGGACATTTTCTGTCACTGCTGATGCTGAATAAATATGAAATCAGCAACAAAAATACGGGTCATGTCAACCTGAGCATAATTATGTTCGTTGCTTAGAAAGTGCATTTGCTAACTAAATATTAGTCATAATGAGAAAGGATGGTGTCTACAGCTGGATGAAATTCGTAGTCTAAGACCCATGTGCTAATGTATATTTCTGTCTTTAGGCTCCCAGAGAATTTATATTCCTGATCGCACTTCAACTGGTAATTGCCTAGCGTCTGTTCTTTTTAAATCTTTATAATTTTTTATTGTCTCCCAGATGTTGAGTTGAGCTGCAGTGATTTGAGGATTTCAGTGAGACGTCCAGCTGCCGGGTTTGGGAAGTATCCATGTTTTGTTTCTTTTCAGTCCTTCAACTTGAATTTATGATGAGGTCTTGATGAATGGCTCCCTTCTTGCAGCCCTGCCCTCTTTGCTTGTGTCTGAGTCTGTGATATCTGTGGTTTAATTATGTGGATGTGTCTCTTGTTAGAAAATTTATGGGATGACTATTGCCAAGATCCAGGAGCCAGGACCAGGGATTTGTGGTCCTAAACACCCCTGACTCCACGCTCCACAGTATATCCAAAGTGAAGTCAGGGAGACAAGGTAGCTTGTTAATTTAAGGCTCTACCAGGTTGAGAGTTTGAAAAATGTCATCCCCGCTGTGAATTGCAGATATATGATGGGAGCCGAAGATTTGAAGGGCCAAGGAAGGATTTGGGCAGAGGTAGGAAGGCAGGAATAGGGACGGATGGTAGAGGGAGGGTGGGGGAGCATGGGTAAGTGTATTTACTGTATTCACACAAGTGGGACCTGACAGTTTGGGCCTTTGCTGCCCAGAGACTGCTGATAGTGTATGATAAGCTTGGTTAAGCTTGCTCACTTCTTGGCTTTCCAACTAGATTTTGAGTTCTTTGGATTAAAAAGCTATCCTAGTTATCTCTCACTGTGTAACATATCATCCCAAAATTCAGTGGCTTAAAGCAACAAACGTCTTTTTATTATCTCTCATCATTTCTTTGGGTCAGTCTCAGCTGGGCAGTTCTGGCCAGTTGTCTCCTGTAATGGCAACCGGACAGTGGCTGAAGCAGCTGGGGGTTGGCTGGGCATCTTTCTTCAAGTAGTTTCCGGGTATCTCCATGAAGGGGAGTTTGGGCTTCCTGACAGCATGGCGGCCTCAGGGGCAGCCAGGCTGTTCCCAGGGCCGTAAACTTCAGAAGTGGGTTTTCCAGAGTCAGTGGCAGCTGTATTGTTTCGACCATTCTGCTACACTCTATTGGTCAAAGCAGGTGCAAATGCTCTCCTAGTTTCAAAGGAAGGGGACATAGACTCCACCTCTTAACAGGAGGAATGTCAAAGTTACATTGTAACAAGAGCTCCAGGGATGGGAGAGCCTTTGGTGACCATATTGGAATATGTGCCTTCACAATGCCTACCCTTCTATTCATTTTTTACCTCTCCCATGGTCCCTATTACTGAGCTACCATTACCACAAGTGCTCAATAGGTGCTGACTGCTTGATGCAATTCAATGCAACAAATTGCTTATTGATTCATTTTGCAAAATGCTCATTGAGCACATACTGGGGCCATGCACTGGGAGGATACCAGAGTGGACAAGTCTGTCTGTCCTCATCAATTCTATCATCTACTGCAAGAGAGGCCAGTGATTATTAATTAATCAATAATCAACGAAATCCATCGGGACAAATTGTATGAACGAAAAAGCCATGGAGTTATGAGTTGAGTACTTAGCAGGGCAGAGAGCTGGTCACAGTTAGAGGTGGGCAGGGCCAGAGATGGCTTTCCTGAGGAACTCCTGTGCAGAGGCCGATTAAAAGCCATGCACCAGGCAGAGGCACCAAAGGGTGGCCAGGGAGGCCTGGGCACAGGTGGACACAGCACACGGGGGTGGCTGACGGGCGGACGTCGTGGGCTTGTAAAGATGCTAAAATCTTGACTCATGGGAGTTTTACTCTTTCTCATGGGGGTCTGGAGGACTGTGTCGGTCAGGACTTAGCCTGGAAATTAAAAGCCACTCCAGGTATTTAGGGACCCAAATGTTTATTAGAGGGAAATAGAGGCTTGGGGAGTGAAGGTCAGGAAGGCCACTTCGGGCAGTGACGGCATGTGGCATCCTGGCACCACGAGGAACAGTCTCAATAGCATCACTGGGAGACGGCAGCACCGGTGACATGGGTGAGCTCGGGACGGTGACCCGGGAGTGATGAATGTTGCTATTGGGGCAGTTCAGTGCCGCTGGGCAATGACGGCCTCTTCTGCGCTTCTCTCTCCCAAATCTCATGCCAGTGCCTCTCCGCGTGCAGTCTAAACCAGCACCACACTAGCAGGGGACCTGGGGACGTGACGCCCCCGAGCTCGATATTCCCAGGTGTCTTAGCCCATGGCCAGGGCTGGGACTAGAGTGAGGTGAGGGATGCTCCTACAGTGCAGAATTTAAGGAGCCGCTCCCAAGCTGCCCCTGCCCTTGTGTGACCATGACAGTAAGTGCCTCCTGAAAGTCTGCATCCTTGTCCCAGACCTGTGTGAGATGGGTTTGGAGCCATCTCCGGTCTGGAGCAGCCGCCCTCAGTGAAGGCCTCTGGGTCGAGGAAGGCTCTCTGGAGACCCGGAGCCACGTCTTAGCTGAGAACAGGTTGAGCCAGGCGGAGGGAAGGAGTATTCCAAGGAAAGAGGACAGTATACAGAAAATTCCAGAGACCTGCGAGAGCCTGGCCCATTAGCAGGATTGAAGGAGAGAAGTCATTTTAGCAAGAGCAAGAGTTCTCCCGTCAGTTACACTGGGTCTCGCCTGTGCTTGTGTGTTCTAAATACTGTGGGTACAGAGCCGGTATTCTTCTGGGTCCCGGCGAGTGACCCCCTGGGCTAACCATGACCCTTCTGTGGAGAAGCTGAAAGGGACCATTAGTTCAGTGAACAATGGCTCAGGCTACAGCCACGGACCACAGGGGGCTGCATCCACGGACCGTCTGCCTGGGTTGGAGCAGAAATCAGGAGAAATGAGGAAAGGAAGGTGCCTTGTCCATACTCGAGAGGGTTTAATTCTCTGTGGAACCAACCACTTCTAATCACCTCTGCTAACACCATCCTCGTCCAAAGAACTCTCATCTCTCGCTTGCATTAGGACAGCAGCCTCCTGAATGGGCTCCCCGCATCTGCTCTTGCCCTCTACCAGCTACACAGTAAATAAGATTATGTCCCTAGTGTCCCCAAAAATCTGCAGTGGCTTCTAATCCACTCGGAGTAAAAACTGATGTCCTTCCAGTCACCTATAAGCCCTATGTGATCTGAGCCCGCCTGTGGAGTCCCACCTGCCGCAGCCTCCACAGGCACCATCTTTCCTGTAAGTATCTATTTCTTCCGTCAGACAACACGCACCATAGGATGGAGAGTTCTGCTTCTTTTGCACACTGCGTTAGCCAACTGTTGCCATGCAGGAGCCCAAGCTCAGTGTTGCCAGAGCTCAAGTTTTTCAAGAGAAATCCCATGTCTGGATTTTTCTGTCAAATCTGATGTTTAAGCATTGGCAACTAGTAGAGTTTTTCTTTAACATTGAGCTGGTCAAATAAGTTAGTGGCCACAAATCTCTGATTTGGTGGAGGCAGCCACTGCCCTACTGGGCCATATGTTTACAGGGTTGGCCACCACCACGAGGCAGAGCTCAAGGCTTCCTCCCCTCTGAGCATACCTGGGTGCTCCACGCCACAGAGCCAAAGCCAGAAACACTGTCCCCCTGTGGTGCCAAGGGGAGGCACATCTGGGGTGATAGGCAGGGTGGTCCAGGGCTCTCAAGTCCATGTGGCAAGGTCTCTTTGGCCTTCTCTTGGGACCTCACTGGATTGGAATTGTCCTGGGTCCTCTAGTTGGATTCCTACCTCTCAAACCCTTGGTGCCCAGATGCACCGGGGTAGTATCCGCCTGCACCTGCCAAGCAGGAACAGGGCAAGGCTAGGAGGGGAGGATGGGAGCAGGAAGTCCCAGCTGGAATCATGACCAGAAGCTTGGGGCATGCACTGGAGTGGCTGGAATATCTTTTTCATGAACGAACATTGAAGGACAGGCAGCTTGTTGAGAACAGGGGGACTCGGGACCCTGGCCTGCTGGGGTCTGATGTTAGTGCCCCGCTTGTGTTGAAATCTAATCCCCAATGTTGCTATTAAGAGGTAGGGCCTCAGGAGGTGAGTAGGCTATGAGGGCTATTCCCTCATGAATGGGATTAGTGCCCTTATAAAAAAGATTTGGCCCCTTTTGCCAAGACACATAGAAGGTGCCATCTATGGGAAACAGGCTCTCACCAGACTCTGAATCTGCTGGCGCCTTGATCTGGTATATCCCAGCCTCCAGAACTGTGAGAAGGACATTTCTGCTTTTTATAAATTACTCAGCATTTTGTTATAGTGGCCCGAGCAAACTAAGACATGGCCCAGTATCCTTCTGTTTAACAAGCTCAGGAGGGCGGTAGTATCTTCATTTTTGTAGATAAGGACAACAGACTTGGGGAAATGACAGCACCCAAGGCCACACAGCTGTGAGTGAAGGGACTGACTGGAACCCAGTGCTGTCTGATACAGGAGCCGTGTTCTGTCCACTCCACAGCTCCGCCCAGGAGAGATCCTAAGTGGATCATAGAAGCACAGAAGCCACTCATGGAGCTGCAAGGGAACTTCTAAGTCACTGAGTCCAATTCCCCACTGGACTTGCTCCTAACTACTGGTCACCAGCAAAAGCGCTCGTGACTAAAAGCAGCAAGGTCTCTCTCCCCTCATGTCTTTCACCAACTCAGACTGGAATCTTTGTCTCTCCCCAGCCTGTGGGCCCGACCTGGTGGCTTTGTCCTCTCTCCTTGAGGAGGTCTGCTGTTTGACTAAAGACCCCATCACAGGAATGAAGCCCTCCTGGCTTCTCCAACAATGCATCCTTTATTTAAAAGGATCCCATTTAGCAAAAAGACCATATACTGGGATTTGAATCAAGGATCTGTAGGAAGCAGGAGACAGGAGCAAAATTTATGAGAGTCCTTATTGTGGATCAGAGCCAGCATCTCTCCGTGACCCAGTGAGGCCCAGGAAGAGCATGTCAAAGAAAGGTTGTCAGGCCATACCTTCCGGGCACTGTGAACTTGCCTCGCTGATAAGGTTCTGGGGATGTGGCTCTGAGAAAGAGCAAGCCGCTCGCCTGCCTTCCTCTCCCCGCCAGCTGCAGACCGGCGTGCCTCTCGTCTCTTGGTCTGCGCTTGTCTGCTTGGCCAAAGGAGACGTCACCCGCTGGTGCCACCGGAGTCAGAGCAACAGCAGGCTCGTGCAGATGTGCAGAGGGTGGGCGCCGCGCATGGGTGCGGGAGCAGGTCTCATCAAAGCTGATGGAGATCCGTGATGCCGATCCTGTCTCCCACTCGCTTCGCTTGCACCCTTTAACACAACTTGCTGAATTACGTGAGTTCACTCGATAAACCCTCCCTGCAGAAAGGCTTCCAAGAGAAAGCACTCGCTGTGAAGGCACTAATCAGATCCAGTGAGAAGTCGTTGTAGCACCTTCCCCTAAAATGTGATAATCCTATTTCTAATTCACTGATTATGCAATAAGAAAACGTCTTCGTTAATTTCATGTGCAAAGCACATTAACCTACTTAGAGATCTCATGTTTCCTTGTGAAATCACGAACAATATCAGTTCCCTTTAATAAGTGGAACCCCTGAAGAAAATCAAGAATAATTACTTTGTTTATTAACATTCGGTGATTAACATTTCAAAAGCAATTTAAATAAACACTGTGTGAACCTGAGGTGGGGCCCCAAGGTAGTGATCTGTATGAAGTAAAACAACATTCATTTGAACCTCGGCAATTTGAAATTCGTGTTCTCAAAGCTGTCTGTCTATCACTGACTTATATACCAGGTCCAGTCTACGGCAGTCAGTGGGGACGCGCAGGCAGGGATGTGAATTCTGGCAGCAGAGGCTTATTTCTTCACCTGCTCCGTGCTTTCCAAACTTCCTCTGCCAGTGCGGCAGTCTGAACAATGGCCACCTAAAAGATGCTCATGTCCTAATCCCTGGAGTCTGTGAATATGTTACCTTGTTTAGCAAAAAATAAAATTAAAATTAAAAAAAAAAGGCTTTGGAGATGTGATTAAGACTCTTGAGATGGGGAGAGTATCCTGAATCACTTGGGTTGGTCCTAATGCCATCAAAGGTATCCTTATAAAAGAGAAACAGAGGGAAGTATTGCTACACACAGAAGAAGGGGAGTTGGCAATATGGCAATGTGACCCTGGAGGCACTGATTGAGGAGAGGGGGCCACAAGCCAAGGAATGCTGGCAGCATCCAGAGGAGCTGGAAGAGGCAAGGACTGGATTCTCCCTGACAGCCTTTGGACAGAGCACAGACCTGCCAGCACCATCATTTCAGCCCAGTGAAACCGATCTTGGATTTCTGGCCTCCAGAACTGTAAGAGAATACATGCGCACTGTTTTGTAGTAATTACAGCAGCCACAGGCAACAAAGCCACTTTTTGTCATGATTTCTGCCATACGAGCACACCAATAGCATTTTTGTTTACCAACAGGTTTCCTTCAGTCAGTTCTGAGCTGATAGCTGTTTACTTTCATCTTGTCCTAGCAATGTTATTCATGAAATCACACGAGTCTGAAACACATAAAGCAAATACCCAATTTCACACCATTTTAAACGCTCAGGCCTATGTCCCCTATGATTGTCTAACGAACCACCAGACCCCCAACAGACGTGACCCACACTTTCTGAAACCCCGACCCAGCTCCACATAGCTTGGGAAGAATCCATGGTGCAGCTGAGATTTCAAAACTGCTCTATTAAGTTCAAATTTCCCTTGAAAATGATCAGAAGAAAGAAAGAATCAGCCCCTTTAAAAATAGAAGCCGTTTCTCCTGCAAAATTTCACGGAGCCAGATTTTAAAATGCAGAAACGAGCAGAATCTTAAATCATTCTTGGTAGGATTACTGCCATACAGTTAAGAACCCTTAAATGGGAAAGAGGGAGCCATAGAGTGTGCTAGCAGGGGGGCTGTATCTGGTGGCAGAATCCAGCTAACGGGCGCCTTGCTTTCCCCGCCTGAAGCAGAATTTCAGGGCCCCACGTTTTTCTCTCTCTTCTTTGCCTCCAGACTGAGGGCCGCACAAAGCAGGAATTACTGTGGGAGGGAAGGTGCGCAGATTTTTAACGCTGAACGGTGGTGAGGCGATGGGATTGACAAGCCCTCAACTGAAGATCGTGCTGATTGTTCAAAAGTCTTCGAGGACTGAAACAGAGGAATAATTTTCACCCCAAGAATGGGAGCTGCTGAAATGGGCAAAGCCAGGGAGGTCCTCAGCTCCAGGAAGGTCGGACTAGTCCTGCTGGAGCCTGGGAGAGGATATTGGCAAGCAGTGGTTACTGGGGGTTAAATTCTAAGGGAGCCAGTTGTGGATTGGCACCGACATGTCCCCATCTCTCTACACACTGTTTCATCACGAGGCATCACAATGGCACGTGGGAAGTGGGTCAAACATATTTGATGGAACGACTGATAAGTGACTAGCTTGCCTAGTCCAGTTTATACTAAAAGTATTTTGAAAACAAAATTCCGCTTTGTAATTCAAAAAGGCTGTGCATGAGTCCATTTGTGTTGCTATCAAGAAGATGCCTGGGGCTGGGCAGCTCATCAAGGGAAGCGGTTTATGTGGCTCACGGTCCTGCAGGCTGTACACGCAGCGTGGCGCCAGCATCTGCTTCTGCCGAGGGCTTCAGGGAGCTTCCAGTCACGGCAGAAGGGGAAGGGGAGCAGGCGGGTCACATGGGAGTAGGAGCAACAGGGGGTGCCAGACCAGCTCTCGTGTGAACTAATAAAGTGAGAGCCCAGTCAATATCGTGGGGAGGGCACCAAGCCTTTCATGAGGGATCCACCCCCATGGCCCAAATCCCTTCCGCCAGGCCCATGTTCAACGTGAGATTTGAAGGGGCCAAACATCCAAACCATACCAGGCTGGTAGCTTGGATCACGGACCTGTGACCTGAGGCTCCACCAGCCACGCCTGGGGCAAATCAAGGCCTCCGAGCACGCTCACAGCGGCAGTGCCAGGTGTCCTCCTTTGCCTCCGTGCCCAGGCACTGGTCTGGCCCGTCTTCTGATAGCCAGCATCAGCCCCAAAGTTCTAGGACCGTCTCAGTCTGCCTCCTGCAACAACACAAAAATACCACAGTCTGGACAATTTATAAACAACAGAAGTTTATTTGGCTTGCAGTTCTGGAGGCTGAGAAGTCCAAGGGCACAGGGCAAGCGAGCACACGTGAGACAGAGGGAGAAAGGGGCCCAACTTGATCTTTTCATCAGGACCCCTCTCCTGCGGTAACTAACCCATAACTAGCCACTCCCATGATAACAGCATTAATCCATCCGTGAGGGCAGAGCCCTCAGGACCTAGTCACCTCTTGAAGGTCTCACCTCCCAGTATCATTACATTGGCAATTAAATTTCAACATTTAATTGCCAATTAAATGTTTTGGAGGGAACATTCCAACCATAGCAAGGACAAACCTCCCCTCAGGGTCAGTCGAATGCTGACTCGGGCTGTGATGAAACACCGTGATTTTTGCCTTCGCGCTGTTGTTCCTCCTGTTTTTGGTGCCAGTATCCAGGACATTCCTTTGGGGGGAATCTTCTTCAAAGTTGCTGGATTAGAAGTAAATCAGTCCTCCTTTCTAGGGGTGGCCCCACACTGCAGACCAAGCCACGCAACGTATTCTATCTCCTCAGCCGCAGAGAGTGTACAAGGGAATCAGGCTCAGAACGTTTTATTTCAAACACCTCAAGAAAGAATCTCTGTGCCTGGATGGAACCCAGTAGCCGGCAGCACTGGAGCTACTGGATGCCATGGTAGGAGGAGAGTTTTAGGAGAGTCAAGTTGACACGGAGTTACAGAAAACCACAGGAGAGGCACGAGACAGAAAGAGGCAACAGCATTGTTTGAGACTCTAGATTCAGCCACACCTGAAGCCTCAGCCCCCTGTACCCTTCACGTATGTGAATCAATACATTATTATATCTTCTTTTTTCAAAGTTGAGTCTTCTGGTACACACATTTGAAAGTATCCTGGTGAATTAGGGCTGAGGCACAGACTGCACCTGTGTAGGAGCAGTGCACGTACCTCTTCTGGAGAGGCATATTGTAAAAAGGTGTGGCTACCTGCTTTGGCTGGGGGTGCAGCCAGACTGTCAAATTCAGCCTGGATTGAGGCTTGGAGACTTGCCCCATCTGCTGGGTTTCGTTGTACTGGCAGTGACCTGCACGACCATCCTTGGCAGTTCCGTGACTGAGCAAGGGTTTCCTCCTTGAAGTAGCCAGCCTCCAAGGTGGTACTCAATGATGCTCACCTCCCAGAATTCACACCCTTGTGTATTCCCTCCCAGCCCTGGGCGGGGCTGACCTGCGGAGCCAATGAGATGTTGTAGAAATGAGATGTATAACTCTTGAAGCAAGGTCATGAAAGATACCACAGCCCTGTCTTAGTGGCTCCGGGATCACCCCTGAAGGAAGCCAGCTGCCATGTCACGAGGATGCTCAAGCAGCTCTGTGGAGTGCTCCACATGTTAAGGAACCGAGTCCTCCTGCCAACAGCCACCACTAGCCAGACAGCGTATGAGTGTGTGTGTGTGTGTGTGTGTGTGTGCCTTCTTGGAAGCAGCTCCCCCAGCCCCAGTCAAGCCTTCAGATCACTGCAGCCCTCACTGACATGCTGAGTGGAACCTCCTGAGGGACCCCAAGCCAGAAACATCCAGCTGACTGAGGAGACCCATGGAAAGTGTAAGAAATACTTACCACTGTTTTAAGTCACTACATTTTGGAATAATGTGCTTCACAGCAGTAGGTAACTGGTGTACTTCTGTCAGTCTCCTCTGTCTCGTCCTCCTCCTGGCTCCACCCCCACTAGGCTCCTTTATTAGGCTGCCCAGCCCCGATCCAGGCAGCCCTCGTTGCCATCCTCTGTCTTCTAAGAGTCACCCTTTGAAGCCGCCACCCTACTTTCTCTCCTTTGTCCCTGCTCCTGTCTTCCTCCTCCACCTGAAGAAATGGCTCTTTCTCCTTCGTGTGTTTCCCAATCTTTTTCCTCTTGACAAACATCACGACAACAATTACAGTGGATAATCCCTGCTATAAGAAAATAGGTTGCTTCAAGTATCACAATAAACTGGGAAAATTCTGTTTTTGTTTTGAGGCTATTGTGCCCTCGTTTGTTCCATCTTCTGAAAGCACTGAGGGGAGAAAATCTCCCACATCCCTTTCCTGGGGAGAAGTCCAGGCATCAAAAGAGCCCTGTGAGTTCTGATTTTCCACAGGGCTTTTGCAGTGGCAGAAGGGGCTGGGAGCAGTGCGCCACTATCGTCATGGCAACATGCTCCCTGGTGGGTCCTGGGCTGCACTCCCAGGCAGGGAAAGCAGCTCCCAAGTGTGTGTCCCTCACGGAGTGGGCAGCAGGAGTTGGGGCTGCCCGGGAAACAGAGGAGGGCTGAGGCTTGAGCTTAGCAGGTGTCCCATCTCTGGAGGCAGCCAGCCAGGTGGGCAAAGCCAGAGCGTCTGATTTCACAGAACAGGGTAAGCTTGACCCAGGACATAACCAGAATCATCTGCATGGGCAGATCTTTGTCCTTCCTGCACAGTTTTTACTCCCTGATAATGTGGTCAGCTCTGGATGGCAGGTGGCTCCTGCCTCTGGTAATGAAGGTCAACAGACTCTGTCATTCACTATGACAGTGGTCTCCAACCTTGGCCTCACATGGACATCACTTGGAGCTCTTCCAAAAGCATTGCTACCTGGCTCCCACCTGAGACACACTGAAATCTCCAGGTGACTCTAATGTGCCTTGTACCTCTCCAATGTTCTCAGCCAGGTCTGTGCGTGAAAATCACCTGGGTAATTTAAGAAAAGACTGCAGACACCCCAGACATCCTTGTTTCAGAATCCCTGAGTTGGTCCCAGGGATCCGAATTTTTCACAAGCTCTCAGAGATTCTGGTGAGCTGTGGGGTGGAGTGCCATTCATCCCGTATAACATAAGGCAAAGTGTCGTAGAGCGGGTGGTCAGTGAAGGATGCAGCAGGAACTGGGTGAACTGGAGGCTTCCATAGGACTGGCTTTACCCGCTTCAGGTTAGCTGTGGATGGAGATGTTGTATTAATACTATCCAGTTAAAATTATTTTTTGTATAGGCCACAAATGATCTGTCATTAATATTTTTGCATGGTTTGACATAATACCAACTCACTGGGAGGCCATTGTTTCAAGAGGCTTCTGTAAGATTTTCACCAAGACCAGGGGTCAGAGTTTAAGGTCCTAAGGTCCCCCACAGGGATATCAGGAGGCCAGCAGGTTCAGCCCCTATGAAGAGAGCGCAGGTGGAAGGTGGAGCTCACTGTAGTCTAAGGTGTCTTGACCCCTAACTAAGCTAGTGAAGGGCCACAGGTACAAAGTCTGTGTTCATTATTTCCTTACTTATTAGAAATACTTAATTTTCTTTTTAATCTTTTTTAGATTACAAAAATAATATGTGCTCATTTTAACTAATGAAGCAATGCCAGGATTTAGAAGGAAAAGTTAATCCTCTTCCTCCCTGCCCCTTCCACTGCCAGCCTCTTACCCTGGTGACCAGCATGAATACCCGCCTCGTTTAGGTTCAGTTGGGAAATGAGTTGTTCCACACATATGAATTTGCTCAGTACCCAAAACTGTCCCTTTCACTATAACTTTACAGGAGGCCATTGGTTTGGACCTAGGCCCAACAGAACAAGCGAAAATGGAGTTGCTCTTGCTAAAGTTCTGCGATACCAAACCAAAGTCATGTTGTTTATCTGACTGACCTTGTGAGAAATCAGGAGGGAGAGATAATAGCAAATTGCCAAACAGGCCAGTCTTAGCCGGCGTGATAAGGAAGAGCCCTCTGCTTTAACTCAACTTTGAAATAACCAATCTGCTTCTTGTTCCTGCTTTCCTCAGCCCTTTTCCATCTATAAAACCGACCTCCTCTGCTCAGCTCATGGGAACACTCAGTCTGTTTCATAGAATGAGAGGATGCCGGCTTCTAGGATCACAAATAAAAGCCAATTAAAGTTTTAGAAACTAAATTTGTTGTAGTTTTGTCTTTTGACACTTACCGACACCTGAAATAACTTGAAGTCATTTAGTCCCTGTAGATGAAGATTATTGAAAAAGGTATTACACACTGCCTTGACTTTTTTCTTATTTATTTTTTCCTTTATTGAAGTATACTTTACATATCATGTGTTTACTCCATTTTAAGTGTACAATTAAATGATTTTCAGTGAATTTACCGAGATGTACAGTTAATCACATAAATCAGTTTTAGAGGAATTCCTTTCCCCTATTGAGACCCCTAATTCCGCTCCCCAACTACTTTTCAAGTATGTCCCACCCCTCCACAGTGCCCACTGCCTTGACTTTTAAGATGGGACGGTTCAGGGTCATTGTCATTCTTACAGTACTTTATATTTGAATAATGTTTTTATATCTGAATAATACTGCTCTGTATGTTAATGAATATCTATTACCAACATCTTATGGGGCTCTTTATGGGTTCTAGCTAAAATATGTTTTATTTTCTTGAGTCTTTTTTAATGATTTTCTGTGATCCCCATCCTGCCCCTCTGTCTGCCCCTACCGTCAGTCTGTCAGCTGGAGCTCCCTCCTGTTGTCAAGATACCTTGTTCTATATATTATGAACTGAAAAACTGGATTTAAAAAAATTCATTGGTTAGAATTGTTTGAAAACTGTGAGTGAATAGGCTCTAACTGAGGTTCTGAAGTTCTTGCAGAAGAGTTAGGTACGTGGAGTAAACTCAGGTGCTTATATCAAAATATTTCCTTTTTCATTTTTTTCTTATTATAGAAAATTCCAAACCTATGGAAAAGTAGAGAGAACAGGATAATGAGCCACCATGTACCGACTGCTCACTTTGACAACTAACAACATCGTATACATTTCTTGCCTTGCTTGTTCAAAATTCCTTTTGCTCAGTTGTCGCTGAATTCGGGACTGATGAAGCATCAGGATAATGGCTTGCGGGAGTGCAGGGTGTCCCTGTACTATCATCATGGACTTTGAATACTCAGAGAGGCCCCTGTCGTGTGCCCTTCAGTCTCTGCGACGATGCTTGTTAGGAAGCTTGTTCTGCCCCGTCTCCAGGCTGCCCCATGAGCCCATATGGACTAATTCCTGCTTCTCAGGCTCTGACATTCTGGTGACCATGGGAAGGGCTTGGGGAATCCTTCTTAGTAGGACGGGGAGATCCTGCTGGGGAAGTCCAGAGGAATGTAAACCCGCGTTGTATTTCCTCACCAAGGTTGTACCCAAAGGCTCTGGAAGGAATTTTTATTAGTCTAGACTGTAAACACACATTACCTCTACCTCCCTGTGATACCAGGCCTGGAAGTTTCCATAGAACTTGCTGGCTTCTCAATCCAGCGAATGAAGTTTCTTCTGGTCTGAAGCCAGCTCTGTGCACAAGGAACTGTACATTCGATAGAGCTGGACCCTTGACCATGCACATTCCCCAGACAGCCTCCGACAGTCCCTTCCATGGCCTTGAGAAATGGGTAGCACCACCCCTATCCTGCAGATGAGGAAATTGAGGTTTAGAGAGGCGAGGCCAGTTGTCCTAGCGAAACCGCCCTTTGTAAATTATAAATAATAAAGAGGCCGGGCGCGGTGGCTCACGCCTGTAATCCTAGCACTCTGGGAGGCCGGGGCAGGTGGATCGCTCAAGGTCAGGAGTTCGAAACCAGCCTGAGCAAGAGCGAGACCCCCGTCTCTACTAAAAATAGAAAGAAATTAATTGGCCAACTAAAAACATACAGAAAAAATTAGCTGGGCATGGTGGCTCATGTCTGTAGTCCCAGCTACTTGGGAGGCTGAGGCAGAAGGATTGCTTGAGCCCAGGAGTTTGAGGTTGCTGTGAGCTAGGCTGACGCCACAGCACTCATTCTAGCCCGGGCAACAGAGCGAGACTCTGTCTCAAAAAAATAAATAAATACTAATAATAATAATAAAGGGGTGTGAGGCAAGAACTGTGGTAGGGCTCTAAATTCTGCAAAGGCACAGGCATAATTAAAAATAGCAATAATAACCAGCCATCGTCCCCAGTTTGCTTCCCTACAGTTGCTACTCAGCAGTCACATAGCCGATGGTCATAAATATTCCTAACTTTCTCCATAGCTAACATCACCCTTGTGAAACCTAAGGCTAGTTTCTGAGATATCTTCCAGGCCCTGCATTCTGGTGGATCAGCTGACCCACCCAGACCAGTGGCCCTTACCAAGGAACCAACTCAACTCTTGAGACACCCCCACCAGGAACTGACTCAGCACAGGAAGACAATTTCTATACCCCTATGGTTCCACGCCAAACCCAGCCGATCAGCAGACCCAACTGCCTAGCCCTTTGCCCACCAAACTATCTTTAAATACCCTTTCTCCCAATTTCTCTGGGAAACAGATTTGAGAAATTCCTCCCATCTCCTCCCTTGGCACTTGTGACACTAACTCTTTCTCCACTGCAACCCCAGCTGTCTCAGTGCATTGGCTGTTCTCTATGCAGCGTGCAATGAACCTGGTCGGGCTATAACACGAGGTGCGTAATTAGCAAGCAAAACAGTTGGGGCTCGGATGAGCCTAATCATTTGAGTCTTCATTAATAAACGGAGAACTAATTATAGTCATTGAAGAGACTGTTCCTTTTCTGTTGTGATTAATTTTGAATTTATTTTTAGTCTTCAAAAGAATGGAGACTCGTGGTGGGGATTTGTTCTGAGGAAAAAAAGGACTATTCCTGACAGTCTTCCTTGGCCAGCCCCTTTTCCCAGAAGAAAGCCAAGAACCCATGGCATTTGTGTGCATTTTTTTCAAAGCTCAAGATTCCCCAGGGATTTGTGTCAACCTAAGCTCCTTTTAATGAACACTGGAGAACTATTTTCACACCTCGATAGTGGGGCACCACCTACAAATGAAAACCCCAGCTTCTGCCATGCTGCTGGGGAAAGAAATCAGGATCTGGCTTTATTTTTGGGGCAAGAGAAGCAGGCTGGGAATCAGGGGCAGTTCTGTGTGTGCGTGCACGTGCACGTGCGCATGCATGTTCGTGCGTGTGCGTGTGTGCATGTTTGTGCGCATGTGTGCGTGCGTGTGTGTATGTGTGTGTGTTTCAAGGATATAAGGACGATATGGCCCTGGGCAAAGGAGCCGCAAGGATACAGAGCCCGGGAAAGAGATCAGTTCTCAAAAAACCGCTTAAACCTCCTTTTTAAGCTTTTCTAAGAGATCTCAGCCCTCTTAGGGTGGATTTTTCCATGCTTTAGATATGTTAATAGTGGCCATCAAGTTGGAGTTGGGTCTTGGCCCTGGAGACTTTCTGTCTCTTTATGTGGCTTTGCATATCTCTGCTCAGCTCCTCCTCCTGGATCTTTTGCTGTTATTTACTCCCAAGGGTAATCTCATTTCCATACTTCCGTGTGCTGTTAGGAAAGAGTGGGAGTGGGGCGGAAACTCCCTCCCACACCCACCAGGCACGAGCAGTGACAAAGCAGACTTCAATTTCTAAGTGTTATTTCTGGTTCCACAGCTTATTTCTCTGAGGCCCTTTCCTCCTCTTCTTCCTTTCTCTTTTCTTTTCTTCAAGCTTCTTCTGCAAATGAAACCTTTTGCTTTCGCTAGGGAAGGGGGAGGTGCGTGAGTGAGGGGGAGGGGTCCTTGGAAGACCTGGGAGAAAGTTGGGCTGTGGTGCCTCCTCCCTCTCCCCCTTCCCTTCCCTCTTGCACCCCACTCCCTGTTTCTTGTTCTATGTTCCCTGTTCCCCACAATATTTTTCTTTCCTCATCGATTTATTACTGGGTTCTGTCTGCCCCTAGCTTGGCTTCCTCTTCCTTCTTTTCAGATGGTCGGCCTGGCCAAACAAGGTGCCAAGGTCAACCCTCCTTATCTATAAATGACAATGCTCAGACGGTACCAATAATACCTAAAAATGGTATGACGACCTTCCAAGCAGAGCCTGAGGAATACCCCAGAATACTCTGGTGTTTCTGTTGGAAACAGATTTCTGGGCCCCATCTCAGACCCACTAATCGGCATCTCTGGGAGTGCGGCCCAGGAATAGGTATCACGTCTAACGTGCTCCTCCCGCGACTCTTACGCACATGTAAGTTTCAGAATCTTTGGCTGGAATCTCTGGCTGGCGCTCTGGCTGAGATTCCAGACGAGAGAACTGAGGAAGGAATGGCTAGAACTCGTCACACGTCCTCTTCCATGGAGGCCCAACGCCTGGTTTCTTACTGACTCCAAGGGGAGAACTGGACCCATTTATTGCTCCAAAGTCATAATTCCAAAATGCTTATTTTCAGCACGTTAACTTTCTTTTCCTTCCCAATATCTTCCTGAAACTGATTCTAAAGATCACTGGTCCCCAAGAAATATACAAAACATCCACGATGGTGCAAAAGACTATATTAGAACGTCTACTTATATATAATACATATTTTAATATAACTTTTAAAATTTTTAATTATGTTATAATAGACTTATTAGTTTAGTGATTCATGTATTTAATTTATAGGTAATAGAAATACATATATTCGGGAGTTTTACTGATACAGGTGCATAGTCAAAAAAGTTTAGAAGGCATCACTCTAGAGTCTAGACTAATTTCTCTGAGGTCAGGAATCATGTTATTTTTCAACAAATTGTATTGAAATATAGCATCCATACAGAGAAGTACATAAACAAATATACAGACTGGAGAACAGCTATGTGTAACTAGCACCCAGATCAAGGGGTAGGTTATTACCAGCATTCTAGGTACCCCATGCACCCCCACTAACCTTCCCCAAAATAGCCACTGTCCTGACTTCTAGGAATTTCACACAAATGGAATCGTGTTGTAAGGATACTTTAGCATTTGGCTTCTTTTGCTGTACATTATAAGTCACTTATATGTAGTAATATTTTGTTCATTCTCTAAGTGTAGAGTTTTTCTTTTCACAATTTATCCATTTTACTGTTGATGGACACTGCATTGTTTCCAGTTTGGGGATATCATGAATAGTGCTGATATGAACATAGTTGTACATGTCTCTTTTTTGGGGGAGGGAGGAACAGAGTCTTGCTATGTTACCCAGGCTGGCCTCAAACTCCTGGCCTAAAGGGATCCTCCTGCCTCAGCCTCCCAAAGAGCTGGGACTACACAAATGTGATCTGGCTACTGGTGTATGTGTCTCCTGGTGAACACAGGGACACAGCTCAGCTGGGTATACGCTGAGGAGGGGATTAGATGAGTTATAGGCGATGCTGTGTTCAGCTTTGCTAAATACTGCCAGTTTCTCAGCAGGCTCTCACCAGCAGTGTATGAGAACTCCAGGTGTACCACATCCTCTCCAATATGTGGTATTTTCTGTTCTGTTTTTGTCTTCACCACCTGCTGAGTGTATATTCATACCTCCTTATAATTTTGATTTGCCATTTGGATATCTTCTTTTGTGAAACACCTGCTCTAGTCCTTTGCCCATTTTTCTATTGGGCTGTCCATCTTTTCTTTATTGTTCTATAGGCATTCTTTATATAAGCTACCTCATCTATCTCTCTATCCTAGGCCCAGCACACTGTCTGTTTTATAACGTGTGTTTGATAGCTCTTTGGGCTGTCATTGAATGAACTAGCACACATAGTGGAGAAAAATATCCTTGTTAGGTGAAGGAGGCCTTTATATAATTTTACCTTTGTTTAATGTTAACAGTTTTATTGAGGTATAATTTATATGCCAAAACATTTACTTGTTTTAAAGTGTACGATTCAGTGATTTACCAAGTTGCATAATCATTACCACAATCTAATTTTAGAACATTTTCATCACCTTGGAAAGAAACTTCGTGTTTGTTTGCTTACTCCTCACTCTCAGCCCCAGGCAACCACTAATATATTTGCTGTCTCTATAGATTTTCCTTCTCTGGACATTTCCTATAAATGAAATCCTAGAATATGTGGCCTTTTGTGTCCGGTTTCTTTCACTTAGCATGATGTCTTTGAGGTTCATCCACGTTGTAGCATGTAGTTCATGCCTTTTTGTGGCTGAAGAAATATTCTATTGTGTGGGTATACCACATCTTGTCTACCTAGTCATCAGCTGATGGACATTTAGGTTATTAATATTTCCACTTTTTGGCCACTGTGAATAGTATTGCTATGAACATTCACTATGTGTTTTTGTGTGGACAAATATTTTCGTATCCCTTAGCCAGGTATCTAGAAGGAAATGCAGTAAATTTACGTTTAGCTTTTTAAGAAACTAAAACCCTTATATTTCTCTGCCATCCATAGGCTGATGGTTAGGTGTATAAGGCTGTCTTCGGTAGAAATGAAATATCTGCCACCACAGAATTATCCAATGTATGGTGTCAAGAGAAAGCTGAGAAAGAAGGACTGAGGCCTGCTCTCTTTAGACCATCCGGATGTTCTCGTGCATGTGGACAGAATAACTTTCCATATTCAGAATACAGAAAATCTGAATGTGAACAGGAGTCCACACAATCCATGCAAAATGAGTGCAGGAAGTACTGAATCCTGCTTTTTGCAAGACTCAATGCTAGGCTTTAAGAAGGATAGATGGAAATTTAAAACACAGATACTATTCCTCTCCTGAGTTGCTAAGAGTCTAACAGTAAAATAAGACTTAGTTATCAAAAAAAGGTAAAAATTAAAGATTCAAATAGAAAAGTTCAAGATAGTAATGGAAGATCAGGGGAGGGGGAATGCAAGGGGGAAAACTGATAAGGGGAGGAGCTTATCTTTCCCGCCAGATGCTGGGAGAAAACAGATACCCAGAGTGTGTGCTTTTAACATTGTTAACATTCAAAAGACGAAAGAGGTTCCACCTCTATTATTGCCCTGGTAATCTTAGTTCAAAAAAAAGTGTTAAATAATAAATCACCAGGACCATCAAACTAGATAATAATTGCTAATATTTGAGTACTTAGTGTTCCAGGCATTGCTCTAAACAGTTTACATATTTATTTAATCTTTTTTTTCTTTTTTTTTGAGACACAGTGTTACTCTGTCACCTGGGCTAGAGTACAGTGGCCCAATCATAGCTCACAGCAACCTCAAACTCCTGGGCTCAAGGAATCCTCCTGCCTCAGCCTCCTGAGTACCTGGGACTACAGGTGCACACCACCATGCCCGGCTAAGTTTTCTATTATTTGTAGAGCTGGAGGTCTTGCTGTTGCTCAGGCTGGTCTCAAACTCCTGCCCTCAAGCAATCCTCCTGCCTCAGTTTCCCAAAGTGCTAGGATTACAGGCATGAGCCACCATACCCAGCCTTATTTCATCTTCTTCTTAATAATTCTATGGTATAAATACTATCATCTTTTAAAAAAATTTCCTGGTAACCATTATTTATTTATTTTTATTTTTTATTATCATGGGTATATAATAATAGTTGTATATCTTCATTGGGTGCAAGTGATGTTTTGATACAGGCATACAATGTGAATTAATCAAATCAGGGTAATTGGGGTATTCATCACCTCAAGCATTTATCATTTCTTTGTGTTAGGAAAACTCCAATTTCACTCTTTTAGTGACTTTAGACTATATTCTAACTTATTGTTGATTATGGTCACTTTGTTGTGTTATCAAATATTGTTCATTGTATCTATCTTTGCACCCATTAACCATCCTCACTTTATCCCCTCTCTCCACTACCCTTCCCAGCCTCTGGTAACCATCATTCCACTCTGTCTCCATGAGATCAATTATTTTTAATAGTTAGCTCCCACATATGTATTATTTGTCTTTCTGTGCTTCACTTATTTCACTTAACATGATGTTCTACAGTTCCATCCGTGTTGCTGCAAATGGGATTTCATTCTTTTTGTGGCTAATATTCCATTGTGTATATGTACCACAATTTCTTTATCCATTCATTCATTGATGGACACGTAGGTTGATTCCAAAATTTAGCTATTGTACTGCCATAAACATGAGAGTGCAGATATCTTTTCAATATACTGAATTCCCCTCCTTTAGATATATATCCAGCAGTGAGATTGCTGGGTCATATGATGTTTCTAATTTCAGGTTTTTGAGGAACCTCTATACTATTCTCTGTAGTGGTTGCACTAATTTACATTCCCACCAACAGTATATGAGGGTTCCTCTTTTTCCTCATCCTCGCCGGCATTCGTTATTGGCTAACTTTTTGATAAAAGCCATTTTAACTGGGGCGAGAGATCTCATCGTAGTTGTGATTTGCATTTCTCCGATGACTAATGATGTTGAGCATTTTTTCGTATACCTGCTGGCCATTTGTATGTCTTCTTTTGAGAAATGTCTATTCAGACCCTTTGCCTATTCTTTAATTGGATTATTTGATTTTTTTCCTATTGAGTTGTTGGATCTCCATATATATGTGTGTGTGTATATATATATATGTAAAACTAATACCCTAGTTATTCGTCCCTTGTCAGATGAGTAATTTGCAAATATTTTCTCCCATTCTGTGGGGTGTCTTTTCACTCTGTTGATTGTTCCCTTTGCTGTGCAGAAGCTTTTTAGCGTGACATGATCCCATTTGTCCAATTTTGCTTTGGTTGCCTGTGCTTTGGGGGTATTACTCAAGAGCCCAGGCCAATGTTCTGAAGCATTTCTCCAATGTTTTCTTTTAGTAGTTTCATAGTCTCAGATGTCCGATTTAAGTCTTTAATCTGTTTTGATTTGATTTTTGCATATGGCAAAAGATAAGAGTCTAGTTCATTCTTCTGCATATGGATATCCGGTTTTCCCAGCACCATTTATTGAAGAGACTGTCCTTTCCCCACTGTATGTTCCTGGCACCTTTGTCAAAGGTAAGTTCACTATAGATGTGTAAATTATCATCTTCTTTTAAAGCTGTAGAAAATGAAGCTCAGAAAAGTAAAGTACATTGCCTAACAGCACACAGCTAGAAAGTGGCAGAACTGGGGTTTGAATACAGGCAGCCCAGAGCAAATACATTTAGCCACTACCTACATTTAACTATCTCTAGTCCCATATTCCAGTTATTGGACTCAATCTCCAATTATAGATGGGGAAATAGATCCAAAGGTATTGGGCCGGGCGCAGTGGCTCACGCCTGTAACCCTAGCACTCTGGGAGGCCGAGGCGGGCGGATTGCTCAAGGTCAGGAGTTCGAAACCAGCCTGAGCAAGAGCGAGACCTCGTCTCTACTATAAATAGAAAGAAATTAATTGGACAACTAAAAATATATAGAAAAAATTAGCCGAGCATGGTGGCACATGCCTATAGTCCCAGCTACTCGGGAGGCTGAGGCAGGAGGATCACTTGAGCCCAGGAGTTTGAGGTTGCTGTGAGCTAGGCTGACGCCATGGCACTCACTCTAGCCCGGGCAGCAGAGTGAGACTCTGTCTCAAAAAAAAAAAAAAAAAAAAAAACAAACCCAAAAATACTACTGTGAACACATAGGCCTCAAACAAAAGCCCATCATGTTTGATGATGAAATGCTAGTGCCATTCCTATGAGAGTCAGGAACGTGACAACAAAGCTTTCTATCAGCAGTATGATTTGAAAGTCTTGATGAATATTAGGCATTGAACTCTTAAGAAGGCTTAACCATTGAAAAGGGAACTAAGTATTTTCAGCGGATCTCATTGCACTGCAAATGTGTAAATATCTAGAACAGTTTGGTCTCAGGACAACATCTACACTTGTAAATATTAATAGGAACCCAAAGAGCTTTTATGTAAGTTCTACATGCCAATGTTTACTTTACGATTATTAGAACAAAAATTTTAATGAATTTATTTTGAAATCATAAAAAATCCATTACATCGTGTGAACATAAATTCCAAATTTGTATGCAAAATATATAATATTTTTCTAAAACAGCACAGTGGTGATTGACATTGTTTTATATATTTGAAAATCTCATAAACATCTGGCCTAACAGAAGTCAGCTGGATTCATTATAGACATACATTTATATATATTTTTTAATTTTATTTATTTATTTATCTATCTATCTATCTATTTATTTATTTTTTATGTTTTGTGGGACAAGGTCTCAGTCTAGAGTGCAGTGGCGTCACAGCTCACTGCAACCTGAAACTCCGGGGCTCAAGAGATCCTCCTGCCTCAGCCTCCCAAGTAGCTGAGACTACAGGTGTGCACCACCATGCCTCACTAATTTTTCTATTTTTTCTATCTGCTTCCAAATGTTATCGGTTGTCGTATCACACACAATGAACGTCTGGAAAATTCCACCGTACACTCGAGAGAGAATGAGAGTGAAAAAGGTAAAGATCATTACAATGAAAATATCCCCACAAAGGATAACCTAGAAAAATAACCATTTAGGAAAGTGGTGAAATGCAACAGGCTTAAGGAAAAGCCAGCATTTTCCTTGGAGTAAATTGCATTACAGATTAATATATGAGTTGACGATCTTTAGCTCTGGAGAAAGAATGCCTTCAAAGTCGGCAGGACGCCACATGCCACGTACCATGTGCTGCCCAAATCGGCAGGTCGATGCCTGCCACCCGCCCAGGAAATCCAGTAGGTCCCCCGGTGGCGTGCTACAGCTCTTTTGGGACAACTGCGGTGGCTCTGAAAAGAGCCTTTGGGTTTCAGTGCTCAGGCGGGCCTGAGGCGGCTCACTTGCCGGTGGTGTACCTAAGGAGGGCCATGGTGCCCTCAGACACAGAGTGCTTGCCGATTTCCCCGGGCAGCAGCAGGCGCGCGGCCATCTGGATCTCTCTGGCGGTGACGGTCGAGCACTTGTTGTAGCGGGCCAGCCGGCCGGCCTCCTCAGCGATGCGCTCGAAGATGTCGTGAACAAATGAATCCATCATGCTCACGGCCTCCTGGGACAGGCTGAGGCCGTTGTGGACGTGCTTCAGGACCCTGGGGAAGTAGGTGGCGAAGCTGTCCCCGCGGCGGCTGCGGCGGCAGCGGCGGCGGCAGCGGCGGCGGCGGTGGCGGCGGCACCTTGGCTGCTTCTCCTTCTGCTCCTGGGTCGCCGTAGAGTTGGTCTCTTGGGACTCTGTGGCGTCGGGGCAGGCTTCAGAGCACAGCTCAGAGGAAGGCTCCTGCATGGCGGAGGGAGGTGTCTGTTCACTGGGGAGAACAGACACTGGCAACAGAGGTCTGTCTGGGTGTATTTGTAGTCGCTGAGTTGCCTGACGTCACGGGCCACCTCGCCGTGACTGGATGAAATGACACGCAGAGAGCCTGTTTGAGAACCACACGGTGCTCAAGGTGATTGGACAGTCCCTACGTAGGGACTCAACTCAGCGACTATAAATACACCCAGACAGACCTCTGTTGCCAGTGTCTGTTCTCGCCAGTGAACAGACACCTCCCTCCGCCATGCAGGAGCCTTCCTCTGAGCTGTGCTCTGA
>CAUYRT010025069.1:0-50551 GCA_963574885.1 Lepilemur ruficaudatus | reverse complement strand
GTGCCTCCATGTGGGGTTTCTTTTGTCCTCTAACCATCATACACATCACTTTATTCCTTGTAGAGAGCTGTGGACTTCTGTCTCCCCGTTAGCCTGTAACCTTCTTGAAAGTGCACCAGGATCAGAGCATCTCAGAGAGCCTTGCACATCAGGTGCTCGCAAAATGTCCCGCAGGCCATCTTATCTCAGGTTGGCATGTTCCATCCTACTGAAATAGGCCCTTTTGTCCATGTTTCAGGGTAGGTAGCCACTGACAGACTGACCTCTGTTCTTCCAGCACCGGGCTTACAGCTCCAAATCAGTAAGCATCGGGGGCATTTATTGGTCCAGCCTGGGCAGCATGGAGAATTGGATACTCTGATTGGTCACAAGTCTCAGATGTGGAAGTAAATGACCGAAGAGGGAGGATTGGAAAGCTTGCACCTCAGACTAACAATGTGATAACACCTGGGGCCGCTTCTTCCTGCTCCCAGGAAATGGCTGCTCAGATCAGCAACTCAGCTTTGAATTGATGTTTCCGTGGACTCTACACCTAATTCTGGATCCTTAAAGCCCACCTACCTTGTTTAAACTCAGGCGTGATTTTTAACCATTTTGAAACTCTTCTACAAATCATATTGAAATAAATGTGATCACATGATCCATCAAACATAAACACAGATTAGCACATTTCTACTTTGAACTACTTGTGGGAACGGCAGTCTGGATTAGAGAAATATCTGAAGGCTGATATATATTTCAAATAATTCATTTTTACTCATTACTGATTAGTGTTCTTAACTATAGACCAACAAAATCCACGCTGGCCTGTTCGAGTAGAAATGATTTATAAGGAAATGTAGTTACCCACACAATGGCTGGGATGGCTGAAGAGACAAACTCGAGGCTACACTCCAGCAATGACTCCCCAAGCCCACATTGCAGTACTGGGCCAGCAAGGGACCTGCCACCTCTCCGTGGTCGGAAAGTTGTTGGATGAGGAGGCTGCTGGCCAGAGCTCTACCACCTCTGCCAGGGTCCATGCCAGGACCTCTCCCTCTCCATGTAATTCCTTCTGAAGTCGAAGTCTCGTGAAAGCCCCTCTCTCTCTATGCAACTTAGTTCTGGATCAAGGTCATGTGCAAATACATGTGACTACTGGACCTGAATCACCTCCGAAGCTCTAGCTGCAAGGGAGTTTAGGAAACCAGTGCATGAACTTTCCAGCAGAAGAAGGGGGTGGGAACAGATGTTGAATGGGCAGCTTCCCCGTTTTTGCTCCCCAGGATGCCTCACAGAGAGGAGGTTCCCAGGAGATACTGGTTTAAGTGTGTGTGTGTGTGTGCGCATGTGTGTGAGTGACATCAGAAAGCACTGGACCCTGATTCATGACTAGCAGGGAATTCAAAGTCCCGTCGTCTATCTGGGCATCACTTGCTTTTATCTGTCAGGTTACGGGGTTTGATTGAGGGATCTCGAAGGTCCCGTCCAGTGTGAATAGTTCATGACCCTCTGAATTTTCTCATAGTAACAGAAGCAGAGAAGGTAACAGAAGCTGAGTCAACAGAAGAAGCTTTCATTTTTGATTTATTGATGCCTATGTCCCTAAAAAGATCTGATGATTGTTCTAGACATTACACATACGCCCAAACACATGTTTGCCTAAGAGAAAGTGGCTGCTCTTTTAAAAATGTAAACTTGTTAGTGCCTTAGAAAAGCCAGAGAAATTCCCTTCTGTCACTTCTGCTACCTATTGCAAAGCAGTTCTGGTTTTGGGGCCCAGAATATCTCGTGCCTTTTAGCTGGATAAAATATGTAAAGAAAATAAGACTTAGAGGGCATGGTACAACATGTGCCCTGAGTGATCTCACGGTAGAAATCTAATTTTGCTTCTAGTTATTTGGGGTTATAGATAGGATTATATCTCTCGGGCAGAGAAAGTCGTTAATCAAGAAAGGGGCCTCTTAATCCTTCTCCCAATTTTAATGAGACACTGTAAAATGCCTTCTGCTGGTGAATGGCAAGAATCAGCCGGGTGTGATTGGCTGGCTTTTGTGGCAGGTTTGCCATGGTACTGCGTCTCCAGTTGTTCACCAGCCCAATCCTGCCTGCCTGTCACGGGATAGAAATTGACAAAGATGGCTGTACGGCCTCCCTCAAATTGCAGGCTGATGAGTGAGCTTTTGAGACCCTTGGTACCACGGCCTGGACAATGGCATATGGGACAGGTTCTTAGAAATCAGCCCCCCAATAATAGTGAATTCCCTAAGCAGAATCTCTAAAGTATATACAGAAATAGGGAGTTTCACTAGCAGTGTAGGGGTAGGTCCCCCCCTCTGTTGAAATCAGGACTTCAAACCTGGTAGAATATACAGGAGACCTGGGAGTCCTCCTGCCTTTTTCCCCTCCTTCTTGCAGGTGCCAGTACCTGCGCTAGTCACTGGGAAGATAGCCGTGTACAAGACATAGCTCCTGTCTGCAAGGAGCCCAAGGAGTAGGAGTAACAGATTCATTATACTGATCAGTGATTGTGGCCTAGCAAACAGCCTCAAGATGAAGCTCAAGAGTGTTTGTTTTGTTCATGCATCTGTGAGTTGGCTGGAGGCTGGCTGATCTGGACTGGGCACAGCTGGGTGGCTTGGCTGGGGCATGTCTTCTCCACGTGCTTTTGTTCTCCTCCGAGGACCAGAAGGCCCGGCAGAGCGTGTCCTCCTCGTGGGGAGGGTCGACGCTCACCAGCGCGAGCGGAAACAAGCCAGCCTTCTTAAGGCCTCGGTGTGGATGGGGCGTGCTGTCACTTCTGCCTCATTCCATTGGCCAAAGTCAGTCACATGACTCAGCTCAGACAATTAAAAGGGTGGGTCAATATGCTCCTCCCTGATGGGAAGAGTTCCAAAGTCACATGACAAAGAGTGGCAATATGGGGAAGGGTAAAGAATTGGGGGCACTAATGCAATTGGTCATAATAAGTTAACCAATTAGAGCAATAACACTTCGTATTAGAACTCTTTCAGATGCAAATATCAGAAACTTTTCTCAAACAGGCCCAAGCTGAAGTGGCATTCATAGGCCCTGGCGCCACTGGACAACGTGTGGCTGGGTCCAGAGGCTCCGATGATGTTCTCAGGGCTGTTTCTCTCTTTTGTCCTCTTGGCCTGGCTTTTTGGTGTGTTGGCTTTAACCTGTAGATGTCTTTTTAAATGCATTTAAATAAGATGACCCCAGCAGTTCTAGGCTTTCCTAGTTTATTACTGCAACTGGAGGAAGAGAGACCCTCTCTCACACCTAGTCAGCATATACCAAAGTCTTAGAAAAGAGTTTGATTGGCCTGGGATAGGCCAGTGTCTATCTCTGATTCAATGATGCTACTAAGAGACATGGAGTATTCTGATTGTCTGGTCTGTGCCATGTGTCCACCCTGTGTTAAAGATGCTGAAGGACCTGAAATAGGCAAACCAGGCACAAATAAAGTGGGGAAGGTAATTCTCTTAAAGGAACAGCGGCATGTTTTCACCAGATGGCACACATAAGCACTGGATGTCCACTTCAGTGCAGGGTCCCGGGAGGCAAAAAGATGGGACCAGAAAGATCCTACTATCTGCCCACCCATGGCAGACACACCCCATTGTTGGTCCCATACAGCCTTTAGTGCCAACACGAGGGCCAGTGACGTGTTTGGGGCAATAGGCCAGCACAGGGCAAGAGCGCTGGCCTGGCAGGCAACAGACAGGGCTATGAGGTCCCATCCAAAGTAGGGTTAATAATGGGCTGTGCCAGCCGGGGCAAAGCAGAAGCCAAACTGGGTCCCTAGATGATCTGTAAGGCCCACTCTAGCTCTCGTGCTTTCTGACTCTGTCTTTGACCTTGATCACAGGATGAGCTGGAACATCTCAAGTGTAACTATCTCCCCCAACCATGTTGCCAAGACACTTACGTGGGGTCGAGGTCAGGCAGGGAGCTGCCAAGACTACCAGTGGCATTTGTATCGGGGCATTTTCTTTTTTTATTTTATTTTATTTTTTTGAAACAGAGTCTCACTCTGTTGCCCAGGCTAGAGTGCTGTGGCGTCAGCCTAGCTCACAGCAACCTCAAACTCCTGGACTCAAGTGATCCTCCTGCCTCAGCCTCCCGAGTAGCTGGGACTACAGGCATGCACCACCATGTCTGGCTAACTTTTTCTATATGTTTTTAGTTGGCCAATTAATTTCTTTCTATTTTTAGTAGAGACGGGGTCTTGCTCTTGCTCAGGCTGGTTTCAAACTCCTGACCTTGAGCGATCTGCCCACCTCGGCCTCCCAGAGTGCTAGGATTACAGGCGTGAGCCACCACGCCCGGCCTATCGGGGCATTTTCTGACCCAGCATTTTGGCTTTCGGAGGAGGCAGGAGCTCTGGTGGGGGAGTATAGGATGTCAATACTTTAAAACCAATTTTATTGAGCACAAACACTGGGCACAGTGATGGCATTACAAGTGCACAAGCCAGACACAGGCCCTGCTCTCAGAAAGAAGTCCTGGGTTTCAGTCTTGGGTATGTCACTTAGCCTCTTTCAGCCTCAGTTTCTTCATCTGTAAAATGGGGATGGTATCTACCCTGATTACATCATAGAGTTGTTTATGAGGGTCAGTTTATAGAAAGGCAAATGCATGACAGTATTTTGTAAAGGCCTCATCCACTTGTATGGGATCATGTTCAGACAGGGTCCTGTCTAATCGAGAGCAGTGATCACATCCGGTCTGTAGTGACAGCTGTACACTCTTAGGAGTCCCAGAAGGCACCCACCAGATGACTGACTGACTTTTCACATGGGGAATCTGCGACACAGAGGAGCGGCATGGCAGGCGGGCCACAAGACATGATGGAGAGAGGTCTTGTGAGCTCATCTCTGGTCCTTGTCTGTGATGGCTGCATTGTGAGACGGATGGTCTGAGGGTCAGACTAGGCCTGAGTCTTGGACCTGCAGGTTAGATGCTTTCCTGGCACCTCTTGGGCCTCAGCTGGCAGAGTGTGACGAAGGCAAGAGAGACCTCGGCATGAAGATGAGTGTCTCCTAGGGGATCCGTGTCCTGAGCCCCCTCTGCCCAGGCCTTTCCCTTATGGCTTATGTGACACTTCTTTCTGTCCTTCTGCTTTTCATTAAGGCATTGAAGGGCTGTCCCCTTTAAGTAGCACATCTGCCTTGTGCGAGGGGGTACATAGCCACCACCGCCCCACCTGCCCCAGGAACACCAGACTAAATGCTCATGTCCTTGAACTCTGTTTCTGGCTGCGGTGGGGACAGGAGGAGGCTTCAGCTTTCAGGGCGGGTGCTGCAGTAGAAGGGCGAGGGTAGGGCAAGGTCGTCTGCTAGGGCCAGGCTGGGGCAAGCCACTCTGCTAGAGCCCACGTTCCTCCTGCTTCCGCGAGGGACTGGCAGGGGTTACAGTACAGATGCGTATGTGGGTGTACAGGGGCGTGCAAATTAAAGATAAAAGAGAAACTAGATGGATAAGCAGAGATGGTGGCAGAAGCCAGAAATTAAGTAATTACTTGTGATTGAGGTCTAAATTTGGCTCTAAACTTTCTGGCAGACAGGACAAGAAGAGCAATATGACAGGTTTCTTAGTCTCTTTGTCTAATTGAAAGAAGCAGGTGTTCAGAGAAGTCAATTTTTTCCCTCTGGCACAAAGTTCTAGAAGGAATTTATCACCTGGATCCTTATATAAAGAACACTGAGTAACAGAAGTTCATTCATTCAACAATAGGGGAGGAGGACATGGCCTTGGCCTCAGCACCGGCACCTTATGAGCATTTGTGGCCTTTGCTGTTTCTTCTTTGTTCTTTTATCTCTCCTACTCCCTCCCCCACTCCCCTCCTCCTCCTTCCCTCCTCCTCCTCCCCCTCCTGTCTTTGCTGTCCAACGTCTGCGTTTCCCGCTAGACCACAGGCTCTGCGTACACAGGGGTCTGGTTTGTCCTGCTGATTGCTGGGTCTCCACATATCAGAGAGATCTCTGATCCAAAAGTGTTTGTTAAGAGAATGTAATAATTAGTATTTTGGTGGGAACACGAGTAATCAGAGGGATATCTAACCCAGATCTGGGGAGTCAGTTGACAGGGGAGCTGGTTTTGTGGGGAGAGTGACATCTCAGCCAAGACTTGAAGGACAAAGAGGAACGAGGTAGGGGTTGAGGGTGGTGAAGACTGCTCAGAGAGAGAGAACGTCACAGGGCAAGAGAGTGAGACGTGGCCCCGCACAGAGGGCAGGGGGAGAGCGGGTGTTCAGAGAAGTCAATTTTTTTCCCTCTGGCACAAAGTTCTGGAAGGAATTTATCACTTGGATCCTTACATCCAGGATATAAGGATATAGGGGTCCTCCAGAAGGTTTCATTTGAAGAAAAAGTGTGAAAACCACTGATTTAGCGCAGTCCCTAGAGAATGAGGCCCAGAGAGGGAAGGCGGCTCACCCAACGATGAACAGCTAACAAGGGCAGACCCGGCGCTGAACTCTGGGCTCCTGTCTCTCAGCCAAGTCCTCTTTCTCCTGGCTCCTCTCGGGGACAAAGCAGCGGCCGCATTAAGGAGGGGCTTGTGTCCTCCTTTATTGTTGCAATCATCCTGAGCAAGAGCACAGGGTAATTTTTTTCCTCCCCTTTCTTTCCTTTTTTTGGGCCCCATTTGTGCTGAGAAAGGCCCTGTCTGTGAGGACAGGTGAAGTTCCTGGTGTGTCACCCAGACGCACCTCCTCTCTGTCCTTCCCTGGGCCCTGGCTAGTTGCAGTATTGAGTCACACTTGGTCTCACTCTTGCTGGGGCTTCTGGGTTGCAGATTGTCATTAAATCGGCTGCGAAGGTTTCTGTGCGGGGAGGCAGCGGAGCAGGGGCGCGGTGGGACTCGGGAGATGTGATAATTCAATCAGGGGTCGCACTGCCTCCCCCAGCCTGGGTCAGGCCTAGACACGCGGTCTACCTGCCTGGCAGCCAGACAGACTCTCGAAATGGAACAATTAGATCTAAAGCGAGCTGTCCGAACCGATTTTCCCTTCATCCTCAACCGGTTCTGCAAATCCTCTTCCCAGCACTGTCTTCATTAGCAGCTGAGACAGCCCGGACAGGACCCAAATGCCTGGCTCCTAACTGTGTCCCCTGCTCCCTGAAACGCCAGTTCCCGTTCCAGCCACCACCTGCCTGTGCTGTTTGCATGTCCCTCTTCTGGCTTCCCCAAGTCACAACCTCTGGGGTGTGCCCTCTGATTTCAGGGGCTGGGCAGCCACACCCAGCCACGCCACTACGCAGGGCCTGACTGGGGGCAGCGTTGACCTCAGCCCCACGTGGGTGGTGCCCTCTGGAGTTGTGTGGACAGTGCCTGGGTCAGGGCTCCCCTTGGGCCACAAGGAAGGGACTGTTCAGGAGGCAGCTGCTCACACCTTTGTGTCTGGCCCACAGCGGCCATGGGGGAGGGAGGAAGGGCTTCTCCCTCCAGGAGCTAGAGAAGCTCCGTTTCATCAGTCACCTATAAATGGACACCAGGTCGGTGGCCCTCTCATCAAGTCCCGTCACATTTGTCTACATGGAACGCCTGGAAGCAGGAAGAACATGGCAAAGAGAGGAGTCTGGAAGGGCTCTGGGCACTGTTCTGACGGAGCGTCTTAGAATGATCGAATGTCAGGACTCAAGATAGGGAAACTGAGGCTCACTGGGGCAGGGGACTCATGAGCATACCGCAGAGGGAGTGGGTCAGGCCTTGCCTCTGCTGTTCTTTAGGCCCTGGGCACACAGTCTTGGGCCCGAGCACAAAGATGAAGCCATTGTCTCCATCTCTGTCTCCCAGAGCCTGGCAGGGGCCCCTTGTGCCGCCGATGCTCGACACAGACGTGTTACACAAGTCAGTGCAACTGGGGCCAGCTGGCTGGGTCCCCAGAAGGAGTCCAGCCTGCCCATTTGTAGTCATTTGTGGGGTTAGAGGCAGCCATTGCCCCAGGGCCTTTGGCACGGCTGAGGGGAGTGATGGGAGTGAGGAGTCTACACCAGCACCGGGATGGGTGTCAGGATCTCAGGTTCCAGCCCCTGTCGTGGGTTGTGGGTCAAGTCCCTTCTCTTAGCTGGGCTTCAGTTTCCCTTCAGTAAGAGGAGGGAGTTGGACTAGGTGGTCCCCATGGTTCCCCCAGCTCCAACATCTTGAGCCAGCCTAGGGGACTCCAGTGAAGCCCTGGGGCGCAGGGATCACAGGCCTGTGGCACCAGTTTCTCATCCTGATGGATCTAGGGAAGGTGGAGAGTGTCCCTTTTCTTCCCAGAGACCTTCAGGCAATAGAGTCTGGAGCTGTCTGTGTCTCAGGGACAGGAGCCTAGAAGGAAGGTGGGAACTCGGGCCTGGTCTTTGGAGAAGCTAGTGGTGGCTCCCTGCTGCCCTTTGTAGAGGGGCAGGATTAAGTCATTAACTGGACCTTGCTGGCACAGGGCAGATGACATCCCAGGTCCACCCAGGACATATCGCTGACCTTGGGACACCAAGTGCCATTTTGAATGCCACTCTTGCTGGTCTTATGGCAGGGGGCACATCTGGGGAGAGGGGATGGGCCCTAGGGGCATTAATAGGCTGATTAATGTGCACAGTGGCCCTTAGGAGGGCTTTGGTTGCTTGGAGTTTCAGGGTTAACCCAAAACTGCTCTGCAAGTGCTGAAAGAGAGTGACCTAAAGGTTTATCTCTGGAATTGCAGAGTGACCCACAAGACCTGGCAACATGGAGTCAGGTAGAGCTGCCTCCAGGATCTGGGAGGGCAGGAACTTCGTCTGTCTCATTCCCTGTTGGTCCTGAGCACCCAGCACAGGATGGGGCTGGCTTTGGAGGGAGCAGAGGAACCAGATCTCAGCACAGGGGTCAGAGAGCAGAAACCCAGGGCTAGGCGTACTGAAGGTACTCAGCTCTCTCTTCTTACTTTCTGGGTTATCTAGCATCAGCCTCTTTCACAGAAGCAGGAAGAGAAGTTTTCTGCAAGCAACCTCTGTTTCAGACCCTGGGTACGAAAGCTTCCTTTGAACCAATGGGGCGCTCAGGCTCCGACCACCTTCTTGGAGAGGCGAATGGGGGTGGGGGGGTCCATGAGAAAAATGCAGATTAATATCTCAATAAATGACCTGCCACTCCAGCATCAGCCATTCTGGGCATATGATAGGTGTTTCATAAATTCATGCCAGTCGGTTGATAACTCAGGTTCGGTGAAGAACAAAGCAAAACAAACCCAAACTCCTGACATGACATTACAAAAAAAAGGGAGACTTTTGTGGGTTTTTCGTTTGTTTTGGTGAGCAGAAGACCTGAGAGAGACTGAAGTGCTATTTGCAGAGACTGAATTTAACTTGTGCTGCCCAGAAATGGCTTGGAGTCTGCAGGTTGGTTAAAAGGTTTATAATTAATATTGCACTGTTGTTTCGGGTTCCCAAACAGAGAGATCTGTAGCCCCTCTCCCCTCAGAATACCCCTCAGATCCACCACTAAATTACAGTCGACACAGTATTGATTTAAAAGAACGGCATGAAATCATTCATCAGGCATCGGGCCCAACAAATCGGAGTCGTTTATTCCTAAGGCGTTTAATAGCTAATTACATGCTGCGTAATGTAAAAATGCAGCAAGGCCCCATTAAGAATAAATCCGATTGTTTGCAAGGCGCATTACAGAAATTCAGGTCTGGCAGGCTTCCACTGTCAGTGACTGGGTATTGAGGTTTTTAGCAAGTGAAAGACCCGGAAATAGAACCACTATTTTTATAACAACCCTGTTATACTTAATGCCCATTTTCTTCTTTTAAGTGCAGCAAAATATGGAAATATTGTCATGCTTTTTGGGGCAATTTTCCTAGTGTGATTTTGTGTTGTTTTTTTTTTTTTCCTGTTGTTTTTTGTTTGCTGTTAAAAGCCCCAAGAGAGTGCATTTACTACTTACTTAATGCTACTGTCAAAAGATAGCAAAATTCATAAAAACTCAACTGTCAATTCAATCCCCGACAAATATGCAATTATTTCAGGCTGGTGTTTTAAGCAAAAATGGTTTTGGTGGCAGACACTTGCTTCTATTTTCTGAACAGGGGTGGAGGGAGGTTCTTGCTTCTAGCTGTTCTGGTTTCTCCGAGGATCTCACAGGAACACCTGTTCTAACACGCAGAAGTGAATTTCCACTAGCAGGGCCCTGACATTTGGCTGAATTAAATGCTGGCTTTGGTGCCCTTTTGTGTATCCCTTGGTAAGTGGGGAGCACGCAGTAATTTTTCTTCCAGGCTCGCGAAGCCCATCATTCCGGGGCATTGCATGGGGATGCTGGGCAGCGAGTGACAGAAAGGCCGGGGAGGGAGGAGAAAATAGATGCTCTTGCCCCAGAATAATACAGGGAGATATAGAAAGGGAAGTGAGCGGTAATGCTCTTGAAAGATAAACAATAGACTGCCTGTCACAAATAATTGATGACCGAGATCCTGACGAATGTGGCTATGATAAAAAATACATACAGAAGAGTACACACGACACATTCTCCTGACATCTCGTTGGTTTCTTCTTCGCAGGAATCTTTGCAGGATCAAATTAGAAGTACTGTTTGCTGAAAGGCAATGTTCTGCGCGCTCGGCTTGTGAAAGCAGAGCTCCTTGTCTCCCAGGGAGCCTCGGTTTGACTTTCATCTCGATATTGAATTTAAGTCTCGTATTTATGATAAATGCATGTAGCCCTTGGCCCGCCTGATAATAGCAACCGCACCTAGAGTGGAAGTTCCTTTCGGCGGAAGGGCTGGGAGTGGACATGTTTGATTATTTGAATCTGGTATTAATTAACTAAAATGTCTCTCTGCTTTGAACAGTCTTTGGAGGATTCTTTCTAAAACGCATCTGCTTGCTTTGTGGTCTTGCCTGAGGAACACCATCGTGAACAGAATTGAATTCCTGGGGCAGGCGGCCTCCCGCCGTTGCGCACAGCCTACTGGGCGATGCTGCGACCAGCAGGTGGAAGCTGCGGGGAGGCCAGTCTCAGTTCAGCGAGGGAGGGACTGTCTGCCTCCGAGAGGTCGGTGAGCATAGCAATGCTAGACTACTGCGGGAGGGTGGGTGACGAGTCCCCTAGAATTGGAGGAAACCGTTGATGGAGCTGGTTGAACTCTCAGAAGGGCTGACTTACCTGTTTGCATCACTGAATCAGACAACCTTTAAATGGGGCAACACTGGTGACGCCCCGCCCGAATTCCCCAGTCCTTACCACTTCAGTGCAGGGAGGTCCGACTTCCAGCTGTCTGCACCTGAGGACACTTTTGTGGCATTGAGACCACTTTGCTTGCTCTTGCTGCTCATGCCGGAAGTGCTGGGGTATGAATGCCCCCGACCCACGTGGCCCTCAACCATGACTGGTGGGTACACAGACCCCAGCCCTCTCACCTCTCAGAGGGGTCGGCTCCGTTTGTGTCTACACTGCCTTGCAGAGTTTTCCCAGGGGGATTACACATCAGTTGCTTGTGGTAGTAACGGGCTTGATCAAGCACCATTTATTGGGTTAAGTTTAGAATTGGGGTCAGGGATGCTTTTCCTTCTCTGCTTCACATCTCAACTCTTCTGCTCCTTTGTTCTCTACCTCCCAGATAAATCACATGTCCTTATCTCAGGGTCTGCCCTAGGGGAGCCCAACTAAGACAATGGCCAGTTTCCCAAACAACAAAGAGCCCACGGCCAACAATGGGGCATATTTGAAACCAGGGCTGGGTATCGTGGGCCAGGCACCATGTTGTGAGGGGCCTCTCAGCCCCGATGAGAACAGAAATAATTCTCTGATCGTCTCATGCCTGCTGTCCCCACACACTCTCCAGTCACAGCAGGGCACCCATCGGCCCTATCACCTGCCTGCGGCCGGCTACCCTCTGCCACTGTGCCCATGCTCCAAGAGATGATGCTCTGGCTTTGTTTCCTGTGATCTGTCTCACCTTGCACCCCAGCTGCTTTGGAACTGAGGGACCCAGATTTGGTACCACAATCCTTCCAGGTGTCTTGGCCAACTCCCCGCTCCTGGACCCTGCTGAGAATGGCCCTCTGCCCAACCATGCTTTTCCTTGTCTACTCCTGAGACAGTTGTCAGTTCTGGCTGTCCCTGGGTGTGATACTGAGCAGATCACAAGGCCAAAGAGGCACCACTCTGAATATTGGATTTTATTATAGATTTAGAGGTAGAACCATCAGGAGATTGGGCTGAGTGTGCCCTGGCCTCAGCTGGATCTGAACGCTTTCAGAGTCCATCGTGTTTTCCTCCTTGAGTCTTAGAACTCTGGTTAATTGACGCCGCCCAGTGCTGAACATCTGGTTAGCGTGCCCAAGTCCTAAGTTTGAGAGGGTTTCTATGTTCATAAATTTGGGTAATGCCCGTTTCTGGGTGTTTTCATAGAATGAACATCCCCAAGTCAGCTGCTTGTCCAAGGACCGGGGGAGAAACACTTGAATCAAATGCTGCGACTCAACTATAAATGCCAACTATAAATGCTGTCGAGCTGCAGATGGCTTTCAGAGCCTTGCCACTAAAACGTTCTGTTTGGGTGGCACATTTCTGGCTGTTTCTGCCTCCTCTCCATGACACCAAGGTGAGGCGTCTCTACTTCTCATGCGTCAGAATGGAGGACCTAGCCTGTTTGTCTCATCGTGAGTCTTTAAAACTCTCTTAAAGAGTTTCTGACCCTTTAAATGACAGTACCTGTTCCTCCTTACTCTAGGCTGGAAGAGGTTTGATTTTCCCCACTAACTAGTTGGTCTCTCCAACATTTACTTGCCTCGTCTGTCCCAGAGGACCTTATCTGCAGCATGGACTTAAGCACATTCAACTGCTCTACTGGGGAAGGAAGCTTCTAGTTTCATCAGTTAAGACCGAGGTTTCCTTAGGCGTCCGGTCACCTGCGGGCAGGTGCCCAGTAGGCCGGTCATTTGAAACCTGTGAAAACAGCGTTGCATTAAAGTGAACATGAAAGAACCTTTTCTAAAATCCCCTCGGGCTTCCCCCTTCCCAACTGCTTCCACTTTGCGTGTCCCCCGTTGGCCCCCGTGTCGTCAGGCAGACCCCGATCGGGACCTGGCATTTGCTCTTCACATTCCAGCAGAAACAGTTTATCTTGTTTCCGTGAAGACCTCACAGTGAGTCTCCGAGTGGCTGCAAAAATCTCAGTGTGCCGGTTGGAATGAGCATCTTCATGGGAAAGCTTGTGGCTTTCATCGAATTACGTCTCTAGCATAATTAGGAGTATAATTATTGGGTCAAAAGGTAGGAATTTTTCCTCTGGATTTGATGAGTATCTCCACATTGCTTTCCAACGGGGCGGGTCAGTGTCCTCTGCCATCCCGGCGGGCTCTGCGAAGCCCGTTCTATCCACGTGTGCAGAGCGCAGAAGGAGTCCCAGCTCTTTTCTATCCAGAGCCTCTAGAGTCCATCCCCTTCCTTCTGGGGAAGAGTTACATGTCACATCTTCAGCCACAGAACTCGACATGCCATGCTATCTAATGAAGACCCCAAGGCCCTCCCCCAAACGATGATGATGGTCATAACGCATGCCTGGGTGCCAGGCAATGGCTTGCTCTCTCTCTTGATTTATTTTGTTTAGTTCTTATAACAACTCTCCAAAGTTGGTATTTATTCCTGTTTAAAGATAAGAAAAAGGAGGCTGGGAAAGATAAAGTAACTTGGTCAGGTGATATGACGAGTAAGTGTCAGAGCCAAGCTCAGAACTTAGGGCTGCCTGACGCCGAAGCCCAGGTCTGCAACTGCCATGCTTGGGTTGCGGGAAGATGCTGCGTGTCCAGGGTGTTGCAGTAAGGCCTCAGCATACCTTAGCAGTAACACATTTACAGAACACAGACTGTGATGTCAGGGCATTTCACTGTATAGATGAAGCAAGCACAGAGAAGACCACCCAGCTCCAGCACATCTTCAAGAGCAAGGACTGTGGCCATGGCTGTGGGAGTGAGACAGTTTAAGGGTCAGGCTGGACCAGATTTAGTCTAGATCTACAAGCCAAGGTGACAAAGACACTCAAAGGCACACTGTCATGATGTGTGGCTGTCCAGGGGAACTTGGTATCAGCTAATGATCTACAAATGCTATAGTATTAATACTAAGTGAGCATCTAATAGAGGAAATTGGTCTGATCTGGGGAGCCAGGGCAGGCTTCCTGGAGCAGGTATTGTTTGAGCTACAATTCAAAGGATAACATTACCTAGAAGAGGGTGGCAGGCAAGGTGGGGAGACCATTCTAGCATAGGGGAATAATATGTGCAAAGGCCCTGTGGCTGAGGAAGGCTGGAGGTTTTTAGAAACTGAGAGAAGGCTTGTATGGCTGCAGAGCAAAGCAGGCAGCCCCATGTTGTCCTGTCCTCACTGATGCTAGCTTCCATGAGTCGGCAGAGCAGGGGTCATAGGTGTGTGCACCCCGCTCAGGGAGGGGCTCAGGACGGTGGTGGACACAGAGGCTGACGGCATTGCTACAGAATATGGCAGCAAAGCACATTGGCTTCCCCAAACTTGCTGCACCCTCCTAGTTAGGGCCGTTGGAGAGCTAAACAGCCATTTCCCAGACCCGCTTACAGCTGGCGTCTCAGATGTAAATTAGGTTGTGTTAGATGCAGGGTACAAGGCTGGGATGGGGAAGTGTGGCGAAGGCCTTCTTCCTGCCCCTTTAGGCTGTTTTCTGATGCTGAACAAGGTGCTAGTAATGTGCGGATTTCCTGCAGCCATGTTGCAAAGCCCATTCTCTAGCCTCCTGGCTGAGGAGAGAGAGTTGTGGTAGCAACAGCAGCAGCAGTGGTGGCCTCAGTGGTCAAAGATCCCTCAGTGGGTCAGTTCTATTTGTTCTCGGAGTCATTCCTGGAGGCCAGCGTAGGACAACTGCTCTAGCCCTTCCAGTAATGTTGTGAGCATCTAATTCCCTGTATTCAATTCCTTCCTGTTAAAATGCTGCTGGCGCGATGCTGTGGATGCCGCACGCCCATCCTCCCCACACCTTTAGCCTACCTGGTTCATCTGCAGCTGTGTGGACAGTTCCCTGCTTGTCTCCTGAAGTGCCCAAGCCAACCTGGTTCTCTGGTTGAGGGCTTTTCCCAGCTCCTGGAGTTTACTCCACTATGCTGAGGCAATGGGAGGGGGAAGGTGTTAATGTCCTGGGGCAACTTCCAGCCCATGGTGGATGGGATTTGGTAGGTAAGTGCCCAGCTTTCTGTCCTGGTGGGACAATTTGGGACACATTCCACATGGTTTCTCAGAGGGTCCCCCAGTGAGATTGAGCCCCAGTTTCCCACAGTGGTAACCCACTCATTACAAATGTTACTGACTTGTCCCCCTTCCCTTCCCCTCACTTCCCTGCTTCTGCACTTGCCCTTCCTGGGCCCACCTCCAAATAAACGCCTGCACTTCAACCTGGTCCCAGGGTCTGCTTTGGGGGAACTCAAGCTAAGGCAGAGAAATACCTATAGAGGTTTCTATTTTTTTGCATTCTAAATCTGACCAGGACAGGGAGGCACAAAAGATTGATTTACAGACACAGGTATTGATATTTTTTAACCAAGCCAAACATATTTCAGGCAATCACATTACAGTGTTTCAAATTTATATCCTCAGCCTTTCAGCCTCTTTGTAACAACATTCTTTCTGTAACACATTAAAATAAACCGCTAAAGTTATGTCTCCATGCGTCCATCAATGGATCCAACCATCCATTTGTCTATCCAGCCAGCAACTGTTTATCA
The DNA here is from genome assembly GCA_963574885.1 of Lepilemur ruficaudatus. Lineage (NCBI taxonomy): Eukaryota > Metazoa > Chordata > Mammalia > Primates > Lepilemuridae > Lepilemur > Lepilemur ruficaudatus. Next base: position 34,848 of record CAUYRT010025069.1, on the reverse strand, counting down.
ACCCTCTGCTTGTGCCCAGCATCGTGCCAGGAGCTGGAGACAGAAGCTAGTAAGACAGACTTCCTGCTTGCAAGTTACTCACGTGTGATTAGATCTGTGCAAATGTGGTTCTGTCATTTTGAGTGTCACTCTGGTTTATGCACCGAACGCAGTTAGCATGGCTGTACAAACTCAACACTAATGCCAACTAGTGGTCTTATCATATAAACATACTAATCATAACATTTCCATCCACCCTGAAAAGTATCTTCAGTATTCAAACTGTATCTCTGTTTTATTAAAATGATCTGCATTAAGACAGTGCTTCTAGGGAACTAAATTTAGTTTGAGAAACTGCACTGAACTTTGGAGTCATTAAATTGTAGTCTTTTTGTATGTGCACATATGACAGAGAAAAATTACAGCCAGCAGCGTCTATATTGAAAATCCTGCATTAGATTGCCATCAGTTGCTAATAATACATCATAATTATTCTTACAGGGTTAAGCTTTTCTCTTTCCTCTTCCACCTGCCTTGCTGAGATAACCTCTAAGGATGTCCTGGAGGATGGTAGGGCTGGAATTCTAAAGCTTTCATGACAGCTGAGCTCTCCATGCAATTCATTATATGAAAAGATGGGGAGGGGGGTTGTCAGCGAAGATAATGGCTGTGCAATTTCCAGCCCATTCTCCTTGCAGCCAGATCTTGGAGGCAGCCCATAGACCAATTTCATCAAGCAGACCCTGCTCAGCTCTCATCCATCTATATTGGGAAAGAGGCTGTGTCTGGCTCCTGCAGGAGCAGGGGGTAGTGGGGGCTGGTGTGGGGGAGTAGGGTAGGGAGGTGGGTGGGAAAATAGACCAGGGCTCATTCCCAGAGTGCTTGGTTCTGGGGTTCTGGGGTTCTTGGGCACGGTTCTGGATGATGTCAGTGTCAAGGGGCTTAATCCAGAGGGTGGGCTGGGAATAGGAGGTTAACCCCTAGCCCAGGCTACAGTTCTGTGCTTTCTGTGTATTCTCAGCTTTGAGCCTAGCTCCAGGCAAAGCGGAAGCTCAATAAATGTTTGCTGGTTGACTGAATACGAGGGAGACTGAGATAGCACAGGTGCAGGGCTACTTGTAGCAATGAAATCAGCTGTGCATGGCTCCCATGGGAATGAAAGTCATGCTTTTCCCCAGGTTCTGGCTAGGGAACACGATTCTTTGGAGGAAAATTCTAGTCTGGTAGCAGCGTCCACATTGGATTATCTATGGAGGGGAAGATCTGTGTTTGTGGCAGATATCCCCAGCACTGTCTTTGCAGGGACTAAAGACTTTGAGGGACTAGGAGTGCTCCTGCTACTGAGTCTACCAGTACCAGCTAAAAACAACAAAATCCTGCAAAAGGAAGCCAAGTTAAGCTTTAGACACAAAGGAGGTGGCTCCTTCTAACTGGAGGTGGCAAATGTCACACATGCCGCGTTTCCTGTGCAGGTTTTCATTCACACTTTCGAGGCTGTTTCATTTTCCTTCCCAGCCCTGCTACCCCCTTTCCTTTATGTCCCTTTCCACTTGTCACCCAGCATGCCCTTGGCAGATTCTCAAGGTTATGGTCAATGCAGAAATAGTGGTCTTGCCTGATTACAGTGAGGAAAAGGAAACACTGAAAAATTACAGAAAGTAGCATGACAGTGAGAATTAGAATTATTAAACGAAATTATAAGTATTTGAAAGCTTCTTTGAACACACTTCCCTCAAAAGGAGGATCATTTACTTCCTTGGCTAATGACAGGGACTGTTAATTATTCTTCTAAATCAAGTCTCTGCTGGTTCTACAGTAAAAATACCTCCAAATTTTAATCAGGCACAAAGCCACTTGGAACAAAGACTGATTCCCAGTCTCTCTTACGGCTAAGTGTGGCCATATGACAAAATTCTGGTCTTTGAGATCCACGCAGAAGTGACGTGGTGATGTGTTCGACTTCCTTTGTTCTTTCTTCTTTCATTGTTTTAGAAAAATTGACGCATAATTTACATACAGATCTTAGTTGTGTAGTTCAATGGCATTTGACAAACATATGCACTCCAGTCGAGATGAAGAACATTTTCATTACCCTAGAAAGTTCCCTACATCTCCATTTCCAGTTTCTCCCCCTCCATGCCCTAGTCCAGATAACCCCCTAACCCCGGGCCAATCACCGTCCTGTTTTCTAGCACATAGGTTAGTTTTGCCTGTTTTTGAACTTCATAGAAACGGACTTTTACGGCATGTACCTTTTCGTATCTGGCTTCCTTCACTGAGCACAATGTCCGTGAGACTGCTCCATGCTGTTGCTCGAATCTACTGTTCATTCCTTTTCATCACTGAGCAGTGTTCCATTGCAGAGATGCATCACATTTTATCCATTCTCCTGCTGATGGACATTTGGGAGGTTTCTCGTTTAGGACTGTTAGAATAAGGCTGTTATGAACGTTTTTGTATAAGTCTCTTTGTGGACATGTATTTTCGTTTCTTTTGGGAATGGAATTGCTGGATCAGGGGGTAGAGGTATGTTTAACTTTATAAGAAATTGCCAAAGAGTTTTTCAAAGTGTTTGTCCTGTTTCACATTCTATCAGCAACATACGAGAGTTTCAGTTGCTTCATGTCCTCACCAACATTTATTATTGTCAGTCTTTTTAATTTCAGCCATTCTAGTGGGTGTATGTTCATATCTTGTGTTAATAGTTTTCATTTGTGTTTCCCTGTTGACTGTGGACTAGTAATGTTGAACATTTTCTTGGGCTTTTACCTATTCATATTCTTTCATGAGGTGTCTATTTAAGTGTTTTGCCCATTGTAAAATTGGGCTGCTTGTATTTTTCAAAGATTTACTTTATTGAGGCATAATTTTCATATAATAAGATGCATTTCTTTCTAAGTGTAGAGTTCAGAGAGTTTTCACAAGTGCCTGTATCTGTATAACTACTACCACAAGCAAGATATAGAACATTTCCATCATGTGAAAAAGTTCTCTAAGTGCCTCTTTGCAGCCAGTCTTCATCCTTCCTTCCCATTCATGGCCCTGGCCAGCCGCTGATCTGCTTTTGTCACTGCAGATCAGTGTTGCCTTTTGTAGAATTTCAAATAAATAGGATCATATAGTATATACTTTTTTGTGTCTGACTTTTCCCATTCAGCATGTTTTTTTCTGAGTTTTATTCATGTGATTACATGTTTTAGCTTTTTCCCCCCTTCGTATAGCTGGATAACATTCCAGTGTATGGAAGTGCCACAATTTGTTTATCTAATACATGGCACAGCGACTTGGGGGTTGGTTCCAGTTTGGGGCTATTATGCATGAAGCTTCTGTGAACATTTGTGTACAATGTGGACATATTCTTTAATTTCTCTTGTGTAAAAACTTAGAACTTGAATCTCTAGGCTGTATGTTTAACTTTACAAGAAACTGCCAGACTGTTATCCAAAGTGATTGCACCGTTTTCCATTCCCACCATCAACGTGTGAGAGTTCTAATTCCTCCATATTCTCGCCCACACTTAATATCACCAATCATTTTAATGTTAGCCATTCTAATGGGTGTGTAGTGGCATCTAAGTGTGGCTTTAATTTGCATTTTCCTGTGGCTAATATCATTGAGCATATTTTCATGTGATTAGGTTGCATCCATATATCTTATTGGTGAAATATCTGTTCTAATCTTTGTTCCTTCTTTTTTATTAGGGTGTTTTCTTCTGATTGAGTTGTAAGATTTATTTAAATATTCTGGAAACAAGCCCTTCATCAGATTTACATTTTGCATGTATTTTCTTCCAGTCAGTGGCTTGCTCAGCAGTGTTTTTCAAGCAAGCACAAGTTTATAATTTTGGTAAAATGTACATTATTGGATTTCTTTTTATGATTTATGCTTCTTTGCTCTTTAAGACATCTTTAAATCAAATTTTTGAAATTATCTTCAAATAATTTCTCTTAGAAGCTCTATAGTTTTAGCTTTTCCATGAAGGTCTATCTTCCATCTCAAATTAATTTTGGGGCATGGAATGAGGTAGGAGTGGAGGTTCATTTTATTCTCCTGTAAGGATGTCTAGTTGTTCCAGTCTCATTTGTTGAAAAGACTCCTCCCCTTAAGCTGCCTTACTGTTTCATTAAAAATAAATTGATGGTTTATATTTGGGTTTACTTCTGGACTCTCTATTCTATTCCATTTATAATTTTTTCTTTATGCCAATACCACACTGTTTTAATTAGTGTGGGTTTGTTGTAAGTTTTGGAATCAAATGGTATGAATTTTCTTTTCTAAAATTGTTTTGGTTAATTTAGGTCCTTTGCATTTATTTCCATATAAATTTTAGAGTCAGTATTTCAATTTCTGTAGACAGTAGGATTTTTATTGGGGCTGTTTTGAATCTGGGAAGAATAAATATCCTAAGAATATTGAGTTTTCATAATCTAAAAACAATGGTATATCATTTCTTTTTTCGGATCTCTTTTATTTTTTCTCAGCAATGTTTGTAGTTTTCAGTCTAGAAGGTTTGCATGTTATTTTGTTAAATTTTCCCCTAAGTATTTTCTAAATGCTATTGTAGGTGTTATTCTTTTAAAAATTCCAGTGTGTAGTTATTTGCTGCTTATAAGTAGAAATTCAGCTGTTTCATATATTGCCTGTTTATCCTAAATGTTGCTAAATTAACTTATTGAGTTTAATTAAGTAGCTTTTCAGAGATTTTTTAGGTGTTTTCATGTAAACAATCATCATCTGCAAATAATTTTACTTCTTTCTTTGCAAACCTAATACTATTTATTTCTTTTTCTTGCAGGATTTCACCGTGTCTGCAGCACAATATTGAACAGAAATGGTGAGAGCAAACATCCTTACTTTGTTTCTGATCTTGAAAAGCATTTAGTTTGTCATCATTAAGTGTGATGTTTGCGGTATGATTTTCATAACTACACTTGAGAAAATTGAGGAAGTTTCCTTCCATTTATATTTTCTTAGAGGAGTTTTCTGTTTGTTTTTGTTGCTGTCTTAAAAGATGAATGAATGTTGAATGTTGCTCATGGTTTGTCTGCTACTGCGATGATTATTTGATTTTTCTCCTTTATTCTGTTAATGTGGTATATTGCATTGATTAGTTTATATGTTAAATTAATCCTGTGTACCTGAAATAAATCCTGCTTAGTCATAATGTGTTATCCCTTTTATATATTGCTAAAATTTTGTTAAGGATCTTTGTGTCTATACTAATGAGGGATATTAGTCTGTAATGTCTTGTCTTGTGATATCTTTGTTTTAGTAAGAAGGTTATGCAGACCTCGTAAAAACATTTTGGCAAATGCTCCTTCTTCTATTTTATGGAAGAGTTTTTGTAAGATTAATATTATTTCTTCCTTAAATATTTCTTCCTTGACTAGAATTCATCAGGGAACCCATCTGGGCCTGGAGTTTTCTTTGTGGGAAGGTTTTCAATTATAACTTAATATTTTTTTGACAGATATAGGGCTCTTCAAATTTTCTATTTTTACTTATGTCAATTTTGATAAGTTGCAGTTTACAGGGAATTTTTCATTTAATCTAAGAAGGAAAATTTATTGATATAAAATTATTAATATTATTACCTTATTATCCCTTTAGCATACATAAGGTTTATAGTGATGTGCTTTTATTCATAATATTGGAAATTTTTCTCTTTTTTTCTTGATTAGCTTTGCTAGGGTTTATCAATTTTATTAATCTAGACAAAGAATCAACTTTTAATCTTACTGATATTCTCTGTTGTTCATATGTTATATATTTCATTGATTTCTACTCTTTATTATTTTCTTCCTTTTACTTGTTATTTTTGCTTTTATTTTTCTAGCTTCTTGAAGTAGAGGCATAAATTACTGATTTTAAATCTTTCTTCTCTAATATAAATGCTTAAGAATGTAAATTTCCCTCTAAGTATGCTTTGGCTACATTCCATAAATTTTGATAAGTTGTGTTTTCATTATCATCCAGTTGGAAATATATTCAGTTTCTCATATGATTTCTTCATTGATCCATGGATTGCCTAGAAGAGTATTGCTTAATTTCCAAATACTTACGAATGTTCTTGATTTTTAAATTATTGATTGATAATTTAACTACATTTGTTCAGAGAATCATACTATGAATTATTTTCATCACTTAACATTTTTTGAGCTATATCATGGCTTAGTATATTTTGTAAATGTCAATTAGGTCAAGCTGGTTAATAGTGTTATTCAGATTTTCTAATATTTCTACTGATATTTTGTCTATTCTATGAATTTTTGAGAATGTGATGCTAAAATATACTTTTATAGATTTGGATTTGTCTATTTCTCCCTTTTATTTCTATTGATTTCTGACACATGCATTTTGAAGTTATGTTATTATGTATATATACATTGAAAATTATTACATCTTTTAAAAATTATTTATTTTATTGATATATAGTAGTTGTACATATTTTTGGGGTACATGTGATGTTTCAATACCTCTATACAATATGTCATGATCAATCAAGGTAATGGGATATCCATCACTGTTAAATCTTTTAAATGAATTGGTCCTTTTATCATTAATTCTCCCTGGTAGTATTTTTTATTATAAAGTCTACTTTGTCTGATATTATGATAGCCACTACAACATCCTTAGGATGAGTTTTTGGATGGTATTTTATTCCTGTCCTTTCACATTTACATTTGTATTTATAGTATGGCTCTTGTAGGCAGCATATAATTCGGCCTTGCCTTTGTATCTAGTCCGATAAGCTCTACTTTTTATAGGAGTGTTTAATCCATTTACATGTAATGCAATTATTGATATGGTTGTGTTTAAGTCTACCACCCTGTTATTTTATTTTATGTTCCATCTGTTCTTTGCTCCTTCTTTTCTGTCTTCTTTTTGATTAACCAGGTATACTTCATATTTTATCTCATATATTCCGTTGGGCCATTAGCTATACTCTTAATACTTTTGTAATGGTTTCTCTAGGGATTAAATAGGTATCCTTAATTTATCATAGTCTACCTTGAATTCATGAGTAATGTAAGACCATGTACTCCCTTCCCATCTTTTGTGTAATTGCTGTCATATTTTACTTTTACATATGTTATAAATCCCACAATATATTGTTTTTATTTTTCAGTTGTAGAATTTCTATTTGGTTCTTTTTTATAATTTTTATTTTCCTCTCTATTTTTATCTTGAAATAACCTATCTATTCAGCCATTATATTTGTCTTTTTATGTAACTTGTTTAACATATTTGTAACAATTTATTTAAATTTCTTATCTGTCAATTCTAACAATTAGGCTGTCTGTGGATCTGCTTCTATTGACTGTTGATTTTCCTGACTTTTGGTTACACATTCTTGCTTCTTTTCAGGTTTCATAATTTTTTATTGTCGAGATTAAAGTATAATTTTTTTGTTTGTTTTGTTTGTTTTCCAAACAATGCAGACCCACTCCTCTGTCTTGAAGATAGGGTGAGATGCTAATCATTCAAATTCCTCCTAGAGTCTGGTTGGCCTGCAGCCTTAATAAGTTCATCTGCTATTAGTTCATTCTGACCTCCTGCCTTTTTATCTGGGCGAGGTTGGATTGCAGTTTCAGATATTTTTGGTTCACTTTGCATTCAATTCCTCAAGGCCCCCAAATCTAATCACCGTGAAGTCAAGCGGAACTAAGTCATTTGTCTCTGCTTACCTGCCCTTAATTCATGACTCCTTTCTTGGCAAAAGTTTTGGCAGTGGGAGAATTGCTGGTCTGAGTAATTTATTTTTACTTTTGGGTTTCTTCCAGATTCTACCCCATCCTGCCAGCCTACACAGTTTGTGGTAGCTCTCTTTATATGTCATCAATTTGGCTGGAGCTATGCTTCCCAGAATTTCCTTCCCTGTGCTTCTGGATTAGTTTAGGCCACAAGAGACATTTTGCACAAAACTTGGAAGATAGAAGTGAAGCTGTAGCTGTGTCGTTTTACATTCTGAAGGTCAGCGAGGGCACTAGGAATGCTAGTTGGTGGAGCAGCACCTGACCACTGGTTTTTCTAGCTCCCACGAGATTCCTTCCCTCTTCTCTGAGTTGTAGGTCAACTGCATGTGCACTTCTAAGGTGAAGGGTATTAGCTTTTCCGGTAGATCATCCAGAGCATTAAACCTGGAAAGAGTGAGTGAGTGATGTGGATTCCAGTTTGTCCTTATGGGTTCAGTTGTCTTCATAGGTCCCAGTTCATCCTTTTAATTCCAGTTTGTCCTTGCCTTTGTCCACATTCAGCTTTCCTTTCTGACTGCCAGTCTGACTGACCTCTAGTGACTTCAGGCTGAACACTAGTTGCAGAGGCAGCAGTTAGTGTGGATTGTTCTACCAGCTCCCCTCATTGCCTAAGGTCAAACCGATGAGAAATATCCCTGGTTCTATACCACGGGCAGTTTCTTTGGTTGACCCTTACGGGTACAGCCACCTAAGGCGAGGCTGATTCCTCTTCATTGCTGGAAATCTCTCCTCTCCTAACATGCTAAGTGTACCCAGACCAGCTCCCCACCCCTTCTCTGGTGGGGAGGCTGCAATGACCCTCTGCTCACCTATGAAGGGCTCGCTTCCTTCTGGAATTCAGTTAATCAAGACTTCCTTGCATCCTTTGCCCTTTGCTAGACCCATAGAAAAGTATGGTTTTTATTTTGTCCATGTTTTTCTTGGTGTTAATACAAGATCAAAAGCCTTTTCATCCTTCTACATCCTAAACCTCAGCAAAACTCTGGAAAGTATTCTTAAAGGTATCCCCTTAAAAGTATACCATTTTCTCCTTTCTGAGGCTGGAAACATATATGGCGACTGCTTGCTATGGCAGCCTTCTTAGATCTGGCAACAGAGACCACTACGAGATGCAGCAGAGAGGAGAATGGAAAATATAAGGGAACTAGTATACAAGCCCTCGATAGATGACTTCCAGAATTCTGATATGTAAGACTAAGACCTTGAGTGTTTAAGCCATTGATAATTTTAGTTTTCTGATTCATGCAGCCAAATGTGTTTCCAATGGCTGGAGCCAGTTGCTGGGATTTTGTGGTGCTATTCAGGGTAAGTGGTGGAGAGGAGAATGATAGAAGCTGGGGGCCAGCCAGAAGCCCTTACATAAGACAGGCTGGTTGGGGAGGGGACAGGAAGTAAAGATAACTAGGGTTAAGGCCAGCTTGGCTGTGGCAGAAGGGAGGCTAGACAGTGTGTGGAGGAGAAGACGTAAATTATTTTGCGGCAGCCTTGGTATGTGTCATGTGATGTAACCTCCCTTTTGCTGTTTCATCAGGAGAGCTTCTGGAAGAACTTGTTTCTTTATAATGCTTTAAGGAATTGGATTTGGATTTCTTTGGTGCTGCCCTGTACTGGGACAGGCCTGGAAGAGGCCCAGTCTTATTTAAGTTCCAGCAAATAATTTGAAGAAAACCTTAGGACTGGGGATGGTTCTGTTATTGAGTCTCAGAGTTCCCTGAATGAGTGTCCCCTGTGGGTGGTTTCAGCAGCCTCAGAGAGTCACAGCATAGCTGATCTGCAAGGGTCTTGGGCAACCATCCATCCACATTCCCCTGCTCCAGATGAAGGCAATGTCTGCTTTGACTGAGACTTGCTCTTGCTGCCCATTTTCTCCTCTGGACCAGGTGATTTAATGGTGGGACTTCCCTCCTGGGCTGCTTGATCCTCCTGGGGACTTGTCTCTTCTCAGCCTGGCTGGGAGCGGACCATCAACAGACTCTATCTGGTCTAGGTCTATGTTTCCCAATTGGGAATTCAGCCATGTGAAGTTGATGAATATGACTCCTATTATTTCTAAGATCTTCATTGAATGATCAAACCGGAAAGGAAATATCTTGACCAACCTAGAAGAGGAAACTGAGGCTCATGGAAGGGAAGTGACTCATTCCAAGGCAAATAGCCGACAGGGACTGAACTGGCATTAGCACACACGTCTCATGGCTTGTGGTCCAGAGCACTTCCCACAACCCCTGACTTGAAGTGGCTGGTGCAGTGGGAATCGCATGGGCTAAGAGGCTAGACAGGTGACGTTTTATCCTGGCTTCCCTCTAGATTATTGTTGGCCTTACTTCCATCCCTTTGAGGTTCTCCTCTCTTTGGTGGCAGCCGAGAGCTGAAATGCAATTGAGCAGCTAGTTCACACCCTGACCACAAATCCAAACTCAACCATCTTGGGGTCCCAAGTAGAACAGGTGAGGCAACAGGAATTCATGACACTTGCTTTATGTAACTCAGTGGTTCTTAATTAGGGGTGATTTTGCACATACACACACATCCCTTCCTCTGCCTGCCCTGGAACATTTGGCGATGTCTGGAGATAATTTTGGTTGTCACAATTGGAGGTGGAGTGAAAAGAGGAGGGAGAGAATGGAGAACACTACTGGCATCTAGAGGGTGGAGAACAGGGATATTATTAAACCTCCTCCAGTGCACGAGACAGCTCTCATGACAAAGAACTATCCAGCCCAAATTTGCAATACTCTGATGACCTAACTACAACCCAAGCAGTGACAACTGCATCAGGTTTGTGGTACCCAAGAAGTACCGACTGTGCAGGCTCAGCACAAGCCTTTAGTTTATAGTGTAAGTCCATCCTGCCTTATCTCATCCTTCAGCCCCATCCAAATCATTTCCTCAACTTCCCCCTGTTTCCAAGCATGGAATTACAAAGACCCAGAGCTTTTCAAACTATAACAGGTATATGAATCTGCCAGGGATCCTGTTAACATGCAGACTCTGGCTCAGTAGGTCTGGGCGGGACTCTGAGATTCTACATTTCTAATGAGCTCCCAGGTGATGCCAGAGCTGCTGGTCCACAGGCCAGACTTTGCGTGGCAGCAAGTAAGACCACATGTTGCTCTTCCCCTAATTATATTTACTTCTTGCATGTGGCTTTCCTTGTTATATCATTAACATGCTGGGGGAAGCGTGTTTTGTATCTGGGATACCCTGGAGAGGTGGCTGTGGAGTTCAGTCTCAGAAAGACTCTCTGCCCCACTGGGCTGCATTCTGCCTTGGATCACCTCCTCTTGAGGAGGTAAGAACTTAAACAAAAAGCTCAAGAGATTTTATGTAGTAGCGCCATCAGGTACTGCCTAGCTATTTTGTCAGGTTTCCCCGATATCTCCTTTGGATATACTCACAACGTATTTCATCTCCACTAACTAAGCCTAATACATTTCCCTCCTAAAATAAAACTTATTTTACTTTTGGTTAAGGGTATCCAACTCTCCCACCACATAGTAATATCTTGAAAATTTCTTACATCTGTATAAAATGAAGTCTGCTGTCAAACAACATCAGCAAGTTGCTCAACCTATTGAGATTGACTTTTTCTTACATGTAGAATGGAGCTAATAATTCCTGCTTTGCAATGCAATAGGCATTGCCTGGGATTTTGTTTTAATGGAGTATGGTAAGGTGACAACATAGAGAGAAATGCCTTGAAAGAAGAGTTTATTACTTACAGTTCCCAGGAGGCCGGTCATGTCATGCTATGCAGGGCCACATGGGGGCGCACCAGGGTCAGGCAGGAGGCAGAAGGAATGAGGGGAGAGCATGGCTGAGAGCCCTTATTGGGGTTTCCATGGGAAAGATTGGGTGAGGCAGGGTAGGCAAGTTTAAGCAAGCTTAGGCTTGGACAGTTTGAATAATGCCAATGGGCTCTGAGCTGTAGAGATGCTCTCTACTGGCCTGGTATCTGGTCCTGGGGAGATTTAGGGCAGGGGAAATATGGGTTTGGTGTGTGAGAGTTAGATAAAGAAGGTGGTTGGGGATACGGGCTTTGGGCTGGCTGGTTTGTATATGAAAGGTGCATTTGCAGGCAAGTTATTTACCATCTCTAGGCGTTAGCTTGCCCTAGGAGGGGAGTCTCTCCAGGATTAACAAGGCCTCAGGATGTCAAAGCCTCGTAAAATACAGGAGATAAAAAACATGATTAATGCAGGTGTCTAGCATAGCTCAGGGTCATTAACACTCCCTCCTTTGCAGCCTGCCTGCCCCTTGCCACCTCAAGTGAAGAGACACCTTGTATAAACACAGTGACTTCCTACCAGATGGCTGCCCCCGTGTCCCTCCTCTGGAAGACTTTTCCTGCTGCCTCTTCATTACAGGAAGTCGATGGCAGTGCTGCTTCCAACTCACAGAATTTCCAAATGACTGTGTAATCACAGGCCCATGTAACCCTGAGCTCTGCTGTTCACAGAAAGACAAGAAGAATCCTAGATTCTTACCTCCCTGAAGCCAAGGGACTGCCTCTGTGTTTCTATTTCATGCTGGTAGAATGAGGCTAATTTTGACTTCCCAGCAGCTCTGATTCCAACTGAATAACTAGAAGCAGCAAGCAACAGGACTGGAACCTGCTGGAGCAGTTAGAAATAAATTGCATGTGCATGGATTCCAGAGGAAAGCTGCCCTTGGCGGGGGAGGCGGGTACGAGGAACAGACTAATGTGCATCCTGCCTCAGCACCATGGCTGCTGTTTCCAAGGATGACTCACAGCACCACGGAGCAGCCTTCCCTGGGAAGTTAAAACAACTCAATAGATTTGATGCAATAAAGGCAGCAAACAAACCATTTGAGGAAGATGGGGGGATGCAGGGCTTCAGTGAGGCAGGTGATATTATTTCCTTGGGGCTCAGTGGGACACTCAGGGTGTTGGGCTCCCTGCTGCCAGGCTGCCTCTGGGGAGAGAGTGCCTGCACCCAGTAGGATGCTTTCAGCTGCAATTAACAAGCCAACTTAACTCGGGTTAAAGCTTAAGGAACTTTTTGGCCTTACCTGGGTGAACATTATCAGGTAGGATGGGCTTCAAGGTTATGTGATGCTGAGCTTCATGAGGTCATCAAAGACACCCAGTTCTTTCTATCTTTTCACCATAGTGTCAGCTTCATTTTCGGACTGATTCCCGTCTTTGTAGGTTTGCTGCCAGCAGCATATGGGGCTGCCTTCTTCCGCATTTATTCTAGGAAGAGGGAGAAACTTCCTAATCTTACTCATAAAAGTAAGGAAAAATTTTCTAAAATCCCTCATCAGACTTAATGTCTTCTTGCACAGGACCAAGCCCCGGGACCAGGGGAATGGGACATGCTGACTGGCTTGGGCCTGGACTCTTGATCCAACCACTGCTGAAGGGGAAGGGGATTCCATAGTTCATACTGACTGAGTCCCTGAAACCACGGTGGCCACCCAATGGGAGAGGGGTGGGACAAATGTTGCAGAGTCAACCACGGTGTCTACTGAAGCATGTTGTTGGAGCCAAGAGATCTGGGCTTAAGTCTGTGCTTGAGCTCTTGTTAGCTGTGTGACTTTTGGCAAGTGACTCCACCTCTCTGAGACTTTGTTTTTGTATTTGTAAAATTAGGAGAAAAACTTGTTTGACTTAAGGTTGTGAAGGTGAAACGAGGAATCGGGTGTAAAAGCCCTTCTAAGGTGCTCATGTAAAGGATCAGGAACTTTCTGTCTCTTACTGGCTCCTTCTGGATAAACTAAGCAGACCAATCCCTGCCTCCTAAGAGTGACAGTCCAGATAGGGCAGAAACAGAGAGCAGATGAGTTTACAGATGAGACTGGGCTGATGCAAAATAAGAAGCCTAGAGCAGTGGAAGGAGTCAAGTTGATGCCGTGTGCTGTTACTTCTGGGGTGAACCTTGATGGCTTGGGTAAGGTTGTACCCGCTGGGCTGCTTCCCTTTCATGACTAATATTTTCCCCTTTGTATGTAATTAGTATGTTGTGGGAGATATTTTGATACTATGAAAATATCTTGTTCATCCTGAAATTTTCACATGCAAGTTTTAGAATCCGTTAATGATCCTTGCCTGAATCGATGATCACTATGATTGTTGCAAATTGTCATTGTCTAATTGTATCGCTCCTTCTACACGTACTCATGGCATTCTACTGAAGAAAGTGCTTTATTTTCAAATTCAGTGGCTGAAGCAGGATATGCCTTCGTACTGACCATTCAATATCGTTTTTGTTATATGGTACGCCCTTTCAGTAGTCAGATTTAGCGATTCCTTCATTTTGGGAGAGTCTTCCCTGAATGATACTTCTGAAAACAATTTCTTTTTATTTCCATGAGTTCTTATATTAGTCAGTGTCCTCCAGACAAGCAGAACCAAATCTATATCTATATATATCCGTGTTTCTATATATATGTCTATATCTCTCTCTACATATATACACATACACTTTGGAGAGTATTTTACATATATATGTAAAGAGAGAGAGAGAGAGAGAGAGGGAGGGGGAGAGAGATATTTTAAGGAATTGGCTTATGCAATGGTGGAAGTTGGCAAGTCCAATGTCTGCAGGGCAGGCAGGAGACCCAGGGAAGAGTTGATGTTGCAGCCTCAGGTTTGAAGGCAGTCTGGAGGCAGAATTCCTTCTTCCTCAAAGTCTTTTTCTCTTAAGGCCTTCAACTGATTGGGCGAGGCCCACCCACACTGAATTACAGATAAGGGCACCGGGATGTGAGGCCCTCCTTATAGGTAGTTGAATGACCTCTTGTCTAGATTTCATTAAAAAGAGAGAAGCGGTGGTTGCCCAGATGGAGGAGGTTTGGCCAACAAAAAGCAATGTCCCAATTTAGTCAGACATGCCGGGGCGGCAGTAGGAGAATGACAGGCCACTGGCTGGGTCTCACTTCCTGTAATACCCTCTGCTTGCTAACTTGCTCTATGACTTTGGACGAATGACCTAACCTCTGTGGGCTTCAGGGCCCTCACTTGTAAAATGGGGAACTGACCCTCCAAGGTCCTTGCTGGCGCGCAAGTTCCCGGGGTCTACGGGGGGATTGTTTCCAACGCTGCTCTCTGTTGCAGCCGGGAGGACTTTGGAGAGTATTTGCTCAGTTCAGGCAAATGGTAAATGTGTCGGCCATCTAATGAAATGAGTACATTTTTGCTCTAAATGTCATGGATGTTTATTATCAGATTAAACTACAGCAGGCCTAATTTTAGCTCTTCCAATTCAAGTGGAGCAATGAAGATTAAATGTTAGGCATAATTAAAGATGCAGATGTAGTTACATTGAATTATAAACCTCATTAAGTGCAACGTCCTGGGAAGGCCCCTGAGACCAGCTACAAAGGACTCCCAGTCACAATGCTGCAGTTATTAAAATATTATAAAGTAAATCTCACTCCCAAAATATTATGACTTGGATGGAAGGATGTTTTAAAAGCATGGCTGGAGTTGGTTTCACGGGTAATTGCCTTGCTGTGTTTGCAGACGGTTGGGAAGGGAAACTCACTCCTTGGCATCTGCACAGGCGGCCGCCCTGGGGCCTGGCACCCCCCAGCCCCTCCACACACACACAACGCGGGTTCGATTCTCCCGGGTGGGTGAGAAGAGCAACCTCAAGGTCAGTGAGATTCTGTTCCCAGAGCTGGCGGCAGGGGACCTGGGCGTGGGGAGGGATTTTCTGAGGACTGGAAGGCTGTTTTTATATGTAGGGAGAGATCATTTTCCTTGGTGACATTTCCATTTTTTTCTGTCTATAAAGATATTACATAGTCATTTTAAAAATTCACATAATATGAAATAGGATAAAGGAGTAAAAAAGTCCAGCTACTCCAAGCTAATCCCTGCTAATATTTTGGTGCATGTACCTCTCTCTCTCTCTCTCTCAAATTTGACGAAAATAGATTATACCTTAAAAGCTGTTTTGCAATCTATTTTTTAAAATTTAACATGAAGTAAATAGCTTTCCATGTCAATAAATATTGATAAGGATTGCCTTTTTAATGGTTGACATTCCATTGTATGGACTTAATTTTTTTTTAAGTCAACCCCCTATTATTGAGCATTTAGATTGTTTCAAAAAAAGTTTTGTTTTTTTTTTCGAGAAACTATTGTAAACGGCACTGTCTTCATTCACACATCTTTGCATGTCTGTTTGATGAGCTAATGTAATAAGTTCCTAGAAAAGGATTAGGCAAGGCCAGAAACTTGGTGGTTGATGCCTGTAATCCCAGCGCTTTGGGAGGCTGAGGCAGGAGGATCGCTTGAGCCCAGGAGTTTGAGGTTGCTGTGAGCTAGGCTGATGCTACTGCACTCGAGCCCAGGTGACAGTGTGAGACTATGTCTCAAAAAAAAAGAAAAAGTTATGCTTACTCTATACTGTAGTATATTAAGTGTGCAATAGCATTAGGTCTAAAAAAACAATGTATTATATATAGCTCAAGTAAAAAATACTTTATTGCTAAAAAGTGCTAATGATCACCTGAGCCTTCAGCCAATCGTGATCTTTCTGCTGCTGGAGGGTCTTGCCTCAAGGTTGCTGGCTCTTGACGAATCAGGGTAGGGTAGTGGCTGCTGAAGGTTGGGTGTCTGTGGCAATTTCTTAAGACAAACATGCTGTTTGATAGCATTTGACCCACAGTACAACTTCTTTCCAAATCGGAGTCAGTCCTCTCAAGCCCTGCTGCTACTTTATCAACTAAATTTATGGAATATTCTACATCTTTTGTTGTCATTTCAACAGTGTTCATGGCATTTTCACCAGGAGTAGATTCCGTTTCAAGAAACCTCTTTCTTTGTTTATCCATAAGAGGCAATTCCTCATCTGCTAAAGTTTGATCACGAGATTGCAGCAATTCAGTCACATCTTCAGGCTCCACC
Source organism: Lepilemur ruficaudatus (assembly GCA_963574885.1). Lineage (NCBI taxonomy): Eukaryota > Metazoa > Chordata > Mammalia > Primates > Lepilemuridae > Lepilemur > Lepilemur ruficaudatus. Next base: position 18,231 of record CAUYRT010025069.1, on the reverse strand, counting down.
TCTGATTCTAGTTCTCTTGCTGTTTCCACCACATCTGCAGCGACTTCCTCCACTGAAGTCTCGAACCCCTCAAAGGCATCCCTGAGGGGTGGAATCCACTCCTTCCAAACTCCTGTTAATGTTGATATTTTGACCTCCTCCCATGAATCACAAATGTTCTTCATGGCATTTAGAATGGGGAATCCTTTCTAAAAGGTTTTCAGTGTACTTTGCCCAGATCCATCAGAGAAATCACTATCTGTGGCTGTTAGTATAAAATGTATTTTTTAAATAATGAGATATGAAATTTGAAATTACTCCTGGATCCATGAGCTGCAGAATAGATGTTGTGTTAGCAGGCATGAAAACAACATTAACCTCCTTGTACATCTCCATCAGAGCTTTCAGGTGACTAAGTGCATTGTTGATTAGCAGTAATATTTTGAAAGGAATCTTTTTTTGAGCAGTAGGCTTAAAATATTCAGTAAACCTTGCTATAAACAGATGAGCTGACATCCAGACTTTGCTGTTCCATTTATTGAGCATAGACAGCGTAAATTTAGCATAATTCCTAAAGGCCCTAAGATTTTCAGAATGGTAAATGAGCATTGGCTTCAACTTCAAGTCACCAGCTGCAATGGCCCCTAACAAGAGAGTCAGCCTGTGCTTTGAAGCTTTGAAGTAGGCATTGACTTCTCCTCTCTAGCTATGAGAGTCCCAGATGGTGTCTTCTTTCCATAGAAGGCTGTTTTATCTACACTAAAAAATCTGTGGTTTAGTGCGGCCGCCATCAGTGATCTTAGCCGGATCTTCTGGACAACTTGCTGCAGCTTCTACATCAGCACTTGCTGCTTCCCCTTGCACTTTTATGTCATGGAGACGGCTTCTTTCCTTAAATTCCGTGAACCAACCTCTGCTAGCAGCAAATTTTTCTTCTGCAGCTTCCTCACCTCTCTCGGCTTCATAGAATTGAGCAGAATTAGAATTAGGTTCTGGCCTCAGGAAATGTGATGGTTTTATTTTCTATCCAGACCACTCAAACTCTCTCCCTGTCAGCAGTAAGGCTGTTTTATTCTCTTATCATTTGTGTGTCCACCAGAAACGCTTTTAGTTTCCTTCGAGAACTTTTCCTTTGCATTCACAATTTGGCTGACTGGTGCAGAGGCCTCGTGTCAGCCCGTCTTGGCTCTCAACATGCCTTCCTCACGAAGCTCAGTCGTTTCCAGCTTTTGATTTAAAGTGAAAGACGCGACTCTTTCTCTCACTTGAACATTTAGAGGCCATTACAGGGTTATTAATTGGCCTAATTTCAGGTATTGTTGTGGCTCAGGGAATAGGGAGGCCCAAGGAGAGGGAAAGAGACAGAGAATAGCCGGTAGGCAGAGTAGGCAGAGCATACAGGACATTTATTAAGTTCGTCTTACGTGGGCATGGTTCGCGGTGCCCCAAAACAAATACGACAGTAACATCAAAGATCACTGATCACAGATCACCATAACAGATATGATACTAAAAAAAAAGTTTGAAATATCGTGAGAATTACCAAAATGTGACACAGAAACATGAATTGCACACATGCTGTTGGGTAAATGGCGCCCACACACTTGCTTGCCACAAACCTTCAATTTGTAATAAGCGCAGTATCTGTGAAGTGCAATAAAGCCAAGTGCAATAAAATGAGATATGTTTATCTAGCTAACAAGTCTGCTAGTTGGCAATTGAGGCTGGCCTCGACTGGGCTGTTCTTCTGGGCTTGGCTGGGCTCAGTCACACGTCTGTGGGTCGGCTGCAGGCTGGCGACCTCAGGTAGCCTCAGCTGGGACAACTGGTGTGGTTTGGCTTTGCCCCATGGCCCAGATATGTTCTCAGGTCAGAGGCAGGACAAGAAGAAGAAACATGCAGGGCCTTTTCCAATCTCTGCTTGAGTTGAGTCTGCTGACATTCCGATGGCCAAAGCAAGGCATGTGGCTGAACTGCAAATCGAGAGGTAAAGATGGGAAGCATTGGTGAGTCACATTTCAAAGGGCCCAGATGTGGATTTGGGATGGTTAATGCAGTCACCCGCCCACAGGCAGTCAAAGCATATGCACATTTAACATTCTGATACATATTTGCAAACTGTCCAGCAGATGGGACCAGTTTACAGTGTGCCGATAATGCAATGCATTGGTGTATCTTTGATAGAGTTTTCGGTTCATGAATCTTCTTCTGCTTTCCAGTAGACACTCTCTGCTCGAGGGCACCCTTTCCTCACTTCCCTGAACGTCTTGTGCTGGTCTTCCCGGCTCCTGCTGGCCTCTCCTGTTTTGAATGTCCCACCCACCATATATCCAAATCCTGCTCTTTTCTAAGGCCCCCCTCTGTCACCTCTTTGACTCCAGTGCATTTTGCCTTCTGCCAAGACTCTCTAAAACATGTACAGTGACCAACTTGTCCCAGTTTGCCCAGGACTTTACTGGTTTTAAAATGTGAAGTCCTTCTTCTCCAGTCCTGGGCAAACCCAGACAGTTGGTCATCATAAGAGAAGAGGTTGGCAAACTTTATGGGTCATGTAGTAAATATTTAGGCTCTGTGGGCCATACGGCTTCCGTTGCAACAACTGAGTTCTGCCCACACAGTATGAGAGCAGCCATCGACAACACATAACAAGTGAATGTGGCTGTGTCCCAATAAAACTTTATTTACAAAAGCAGGTTTGGTTTTGGTCCACATGCTGTAGTTTCCTGACTTATTCTCTAGAGCTTAACATTTGTACTGTACAATTGAACCCTATGCTGTATTTTTTCCCACTGTTACATGTGGATTAGTCTTGTCTCCACAGTTGGAATACACGGGAAGTTTAATTTCTTGATGTTATGCTCTTGTTGCTTCACAGCTGTGTAAACTTGGGTGAGTTACTTAACCTTTCTGGTCTTCATTTCCTCGTCTGCAAATGGTGTAATAATGGTACTGAGCCCATAGGCATCTGTGAAGATGAAATGAGTTCATCTTTGCACGGTGAGTGGCACCGAGTGCTCAGTGAGTGTTCGCTGCCGTCGTCCCCCTGCCTGTGTCTTCTTCAGTAGGTGGCTCAGTGCTCAGTGTGTTGAATCATAGAGACAGATGGTGTTAAAGTGGGACGGGACCTTGAAGAGTGTTTAATTCAACACTCTAATTAGAGATGAGTGTTCGGGAGCCACCCCTGCGTTCAGGAGCATTGGAAGCTGTAGATTGCACTGGCAGAGCCTCCCTCAGATGCCGCCCCCTGTCGTTTCCATGGCGTTTTAGTCCATTTGTGTTACTATAAAGGAATACCTGAGGCTGGGCAATGGGTGTACAGAAGAGGCTTATTTGGCTCAAGTCCAATACTGCACAGTTCTGCAGGCTGGGCAGGAGGCAGGGCGCCAGCATCTGCTTCCGGTGAGGGCCTCGGGCTGCTTCCGCTCGTGGAGCTCGTGGGTACAGAGATCACATGGCAAGAAAGGAAGCAAGAGAGAGGGAGGGGGCAGTGCCAGGCTCCCTTTATTAATAGCAACCAGCTCTAGCAAGAACTCACTCACCCCTCCCACCTGGGGAGGGCATTCATCTACTCAGGAGGCATCCAGCCCCATGACCAAAATACTTCCCATTAGGCCCCACCTCCAACATCGGGGATCAGATTTCAACATGAGGCTTGGAGGGAACAAATATCCATGCACTGGGCATTTGTAGCCTCCAACGTTGAGCCCAGGGTGGATAGGCTAGCTCCCTTGGATTCGTGGCTGTAGGGACAGGGTCTTTGCTGAGCCATTCGTTACAAAGAAAACAGCAGACCTCAAAAGGCATTTTCAGGAGTGCAGCCCAGACAGCATGGGGCTCCCGCCTGGGATTCTGCTTGCAGGAAGGACCCCAAGAGCCACTTAGACACTGGCTTCTGAAGCCCTTAGACCTGCCCAGCAAAGGGAAGTTCTTGATCAATGTGCCAATGGTTGAGGTGTGTGTCCACAGCACTGACCTGTTGGTGTCTTTCTTTACTGTTTTTGTCGTCTGATTCAGCCTCTGCAGTCCCCTCTACTTAGCCCTCTATATATAGGATAAAAATCGGTGTGGAATAACCAAGGTGGTCAGGTCAGACATCTTATCTGGAGTGACCTTGAACTCATCCATAGTCTTCAAAGTAAGGAGAAGACATTTCACGTGTCATTTTTAATGAAAAAGAGAAAAGCTACTGCTGGAACTATTTACCTTCATCTCCTACGCCGAGAGATGGGGGCGATTTGTTGGCTTTGATCTCCACTTGTTTAATTACCGGGAAATGAACTGTGCTTGAGCCAGCAGGACCGTGAAGTCGCACTCTTGCTGCAAAAGTTGGCAGCAGGAGAGGGAGCAGCCCGGCCTTTCATTTTCCCAGATCAAAGCTGAGCCAGCGCCACGGCGGAGGAGGTATCCTGATGAGATGCGCCTGAAGAAGAACCAACGGCCGCGGTCCTGACCGGAGAGGTCGCTGAACCAGCATCTCCCACGAGGTCCGCCCTCCCCCTCCCTCCCCAGGGCAGGGCAGGGCATGGTCCAGGGCCCCGCGTGGCCTGCCTGGGCCAAGTGCCTGCCCTCACACCACACACCAGACTCCAGCTCCAGGTGAGCCCAGCACACCAGTGTACCTGGGTGTGTGTTAGTTCCAACACTGTCCGGCTGGTCCTTTCCTGAGCCTCCCCCGCACGGCCCAGGCAGGTGGACACCATCCCAAGGAAAAGACCAGGAGGTGGTCTGAGGAGTCTGAGGACAGACTGCTAGTGACAAGGAGCCTGAGTGCCTGAAAAGAACCTGCGAACAACAGACCTAACTCAGCTCGCCCAAGTGTAGGGCAGCTGTCACTGTAAAGACAGCATGGGAATCCCAGAACAGGAATTCTGGCACCACTGGTCTCACACAGGGCTCCAAGGCTCACCCTTGGAGCAGAGAGAGAGAGAGAGAGAGAGAGAGAGAGAGAGAGAGAGCACTGACAGACCTAGTCCACTGTCCTGAAGTCACAGGTTTCCTGCCAGCCTGTGGGTGTCCCAGGAACCCACCCTCGATCCAGTTAGCTGTGGGGTGGGGCCTCCTCCCTTAGCCCCTCAGCAGCAGGTGTGGGCAGTGAAGTTCCCCTCAGGCTGGGATCAGCGTTGTGAGTGTGCAAGGCACTAGAGGCTGATTGCTTGGGTTGGACACTTGGCTGGTTTTTCATCAGCTGGGTTTTGTTTCTTGAGATGCGAGTCAAATACTATAACATCCACCAGTTTACAGTGCACGATTCAGTAGTTCTCAGTATACTCGCCAGGTTGTGTACCCACTACTTCTATCTAATTCCAGAACATTTTCATCACCCCTAAAAAGAAACTCCATTAGCAGTCACCTCCCATTCTCCCGCCCCCAGCCCCTGGCAAACACTGGTGTACTTTCTCTCTCTCTGGATTTGCCTATTCTGGGCGTTTTATATCAACAGAATCCCACAATGTGTGGCCTTTTGTGTTTGTCTTCTTTCACTTAGCATAATGTGTTCAAGGTTCATCCACACAAACCTGAGTCAATACTTTATTTTTTATTGCATAATATTCCATTTTATGGATATACCGCATTTAATCTGTCCATTCATCGGGGTGATGGACATTGTGTTGTTTTCAGTTTTGGGCTGTGATGGGGAATGCTGCCATGAACATTTGCATACAAGTTTTTGTGAGGACACATTTCAATTCTCTTGCATATGTCCTTAGATATGGAGTTAGTCCTATGGCAATTTTAAGTATAATTTTTTGAGGACTTGCCAAACTGTTTTCCAAAGTGGCTGCATCATTTTATAGTCCCACCAGCACGAGGGTTTCAATTTTTCCACATCCTCACCAACACATTAACTGTCTTGCAGATTATAGCCATCCTAGTGGGTGTGAAGTGGTATCTCCTTGTGGTTTTCATTTGCACTTTTGAAAAATGAGTAATGATTTGAGTATCTTTTCATGTTTATTGGCTGTTTGATATCTTCTTGGAAGAAACGTCTATTCAAATCCTTGCCCATTTTTTAAAATTTGAGTTGTGTGTTATTGTTGATTCACTGGCTGTTTGACCTTGGATTAGTTGCTCAGTCTCTCTGGGACTAAATTTTTTCGTCATCACAGTGGAGACACCTACCTAACAAGGTTGTTGGGAGGCAATACGTGAGGTGGTGCATGCCAGTGCCCAACACAGCGCCTGATTCATGGCAGAAACTCAAATAACTTATTATTATTGTGCCACTGTCAAGACTAGATTATTGTCTTGATAGCATCAACTCTCCTCTGCCAAGAAACCTTTTGTGGGGGAGACTTAAGGGGAGTATTTTGATACGGAGCCTAGGGTATGGATGGAAGACGAGGACCCACATCCCACCAGTGACAAATGTCAGTTACAGTAGGCGGTTGGTGTCCTCTTTCCTCAGTAGGGTTTCAGGGAAAGGCCAGAGCTGGGAACAATGAAGAATTTGGGAAGGGACAAAGGAGACAAGCTGGCTCATGCCTGGGAGGACATTTACAGAGAAGAGGGAATTTTTAAAGGTGATTTTTATCCCCTTGTGGTGTGTGATATGGACTGTATTCCCTGTCTTCCCACTGAGGCGTTATAAAATCTGTATCTCACTAAGCATTGCAGAAGTGGATCTTTTTTGAGCAAATGTGTGAAGTGCTTCTGGCTGGTGGAGGTGGGCAATGGGTCAGCTGCACCTAGAGTTACACCAGGATTAGTGGAAGATGCAGACCATGGCGGGCAGAGGCCAGGGCTTTTTTCCTGGCTGCTCGGAGGGATGTTTGGGGTGGGAAAGGTGGGCCTGGTCTCCCTCAGGATTCAGAGTGGGTATAACCAGGACAGAGACCTCCTTATCCTGCTGTCTACAGGCTCAGGATGTAGCCCCACCTAGACTAATGAGCATGGAGCTTGTACTTCTGCCCCAAGGGTCCACCTGAGGCTGGTCTGCAGCCAGCGCAGCTCCTTGGAAAGTGCTCTGAATACACCATCCTCTGGGGCCACGGCGGGGGTTCTTAGTAGGGAAAAGGTTCTTTTTGGCTGAGCACTGCGTGAAAGATTCCTGTGGGCCAGCACGGATGCCCCCCAAGATGCTCGCCTGAATGTTTGCAACCCCCCTTCATATGCTGAAATCCTAACCCTCCCGGTGATGGTATTCAGAGGTGGAGCCTTTGGAAAGTGATTAGGTCACGGGGCAGAGCCCTCATGAATGGGATTCATGCCTCTATAAAAGCAACCCCAGAGAGCTCTCTCGTCCTCCATCCTCCATCCTTGGGAGAGAAGTCTGCAGTCTGCAACCCAGAAGAGGGCCCTTGGCAGAACCAGCCATGTTGGCGTCCTGAGTTTGGACCTCCAGCCTCCAGAAGTGCGAGAAATAAATTCTGCTGTTTGTAAGCCACGTAGCCTATAGCAATTTGTTACAGTGGCCCAAACTGACCGAGACACTGTCCCCTTACCAAGGAAGTGCTGCCTTGCTGGGGCTTGACTGTTTCATGCGGCCAACGTGGGGCTTCCATCTCAACTCTCGATCACCCGTCCTGGTCACCCGTGGTGGCTGGCGTGAGTGCAGGCACCACCTGAAGAACTCTTAGAGATCAAACTGTCCTTTTCCAAACACTGGGGAAGACAATTTGTTTGGTCACGACAAGCACCCACCACGTAACACACTGAGCCAGGCATTGTGGAAGGGACAGAGATGAACTGAACAAGACTTGCCATTTTCAGAAAAAAGTTTCCATCCAGTGGGAGGGATAGAATGAGATCAACATGCAAACAACACCCAGGGTTTATGATGGAATAAAATAGACCCCATATACAGCTAGAAGGAGCATGCTGTGGATACAGAGAGCAGCTTATTTTGACTCGGACCCTTAGGACAGTTTGGGGCAGGGGGAGGGTGCTCCTGGCTGAGGGTCTGGCAGGAGCAAAGGCGCGAGGGGTAGACGGTGTGTGGGGTGCGCAGGGCAGGGTGTGTGGACGGTGGGCTGGGCACTGGGTGTAAGCTCAGGAGGTCTGGGCTTTACTCTGGAGGCAAAGAGGAGCCCAACGAGGGCTGTGGCACGGACCCCCTTGTTTTAGGAAGAAAGTGAGGCAGGAGACAGCTAGGAGAGAGCAGAGGCTGGAAAGAACAGAGTGGAGATTATCGGGATGGCCCAGGGCAGGGCCAGGAGAGCAGGGAGGGGAGGGGAGGATAGAGGAGAGGGATGGAGAGACTCAGTCCCTCAGGGGCAGGGGCTGGGTCTTCTCTGGAGCTGGTGTTTCCTGCAGAAGGTCTCAGGCACACAGAAGGGGCCAGCTGATCAGCCACCCCCTCCCTAAGTCACCTTTCTGCAGGGAGATCCCTCCTTCTTGAAGCCACGGGAAGAGAGGGCAGCCAGGTAGTTTGGAAATCTCTGAATCAGATGGTCAGGATAGCAGGAAAAGGGTCAAAGCACTGGTTTTGCTGCGATGACCATCAGCCGGCCTGGGCACGCATGGCTGTGAGGCTCCCACACCATTGAGACAGAGCGAGCATTTGCCTTACAGGACAGAGGCGTGGTGACCTCATGTCCTGAGTTGGAACCAACTCAGGGGAAGGGCAGAGAAAGACGGTCTCATTTTTCTTTTTTGCTTTGAGCCAGAGAACAGCCTGTCCTGGAGGACTGAGGGTTTGTTAAGTGCCCTGGTTCTCTTAGGCCCACCCACAAAGGTCTGGGCTGTGGATGGCCCAGAACCTGTCATTTTAACAAGCGATTCTGATGCCCTCCACAGTCTGAGCATCAGACTGGCTTGAGAAGTGTTTGCTCAGAAAAAGGAAGGGGCCAAGTTCTGTGGACCCCTGGACTTTACTCAGGGATCAAGCATCCAAATACATCAGGGTTTAAATGACCTTGACTAGAGTAAGGCATTGGGTTCTCTCTTCCTACAGGAGACTGCCAAGTTGAATACCTAGAAAATGTCCTGCCAAGTTTGTGCCAGAAACTTTTACCTTTTTGTAAGTAATAAGCCACTTGACTTTCTGTAGACCTTGCCAGCCTATGCATCTAGAAGAGTCATGTTACAAGTAATAATCCCAATTCATCTGGCTCTACCCTAGCTGTACACACAGGATCTCTAGCTCCCTTGCAAAACCACCCAAGCAATTTAGGAGGTTCCGCCAAAATAACTTAAACGTGCTAATGATCAAGTCCTCTGCCACCAGGTGGCGCCACGGGCTACCCCATGTTCTGCTGTGCATCTGCCCTCTTTGGCCAGGCATCCCCTGGGTACCACATCACCCCTCCCTGGAGCCTAGGCCCTGAGGTCTTCCAGGGGTCAATACATTCAGGGCTCAACTGCAGAATCAGGGGCAGAGAAGTCCCAAAGCCTCGTGCTGAGGGCTTGATGGAGTTTTCACAAGAAGGCACGTGCTATTTCTTCCAATAGCTAATGGTTTTGGGGACTGTCTGCCAGTCATTGTTCTAAGTGCTCTACGTGTCTGATCATGTATGATACCTTATTCTCTCTCTCTTCCCCTTTTGTAACGGAAAATTGAACATTTGCAAAAGTAGAATAATATAGTGAATTCCATGTTTCTATCATTTAGCTTTAACAATGATCAATTCATAGCCAATCTTGTTTTCTCCCGTATGTCTATTTTTTGAGTAATATTTACATCTCATACTTTCAAAATTCTTTATTTTTATTTATTTTTAATTGACAAATAATTGTATATACTTACGTACAATGTGATGTTTTGATATATGGTTACAATGTGGAATGATTAAATCAGTCTAATTAACAAATCCATCACCTCACATACTTATCATTTTTTGTGGTCAAAATATTTAAACATCTATTCTTTTAGCAATCTTGAAATATACGGTGCGTTATTATGTATCACAATCACCATTCTGTGCAATAGATCACTAACGCTTATTCCTCCGAACTGAAACTGTGTACCTTTTGATCAACATCTCCCCTTTCCCCACCTACCCACTTCCTCATCCACTCCCCTCCCATCCTCCAGCCTCCAGTAACCACCATTCTCCTCTCTACTTCCATGAATTCAACTTTTGTAGATTCCACATACAAGGAGATCATGTGGTATGTTTGCCTTTCTATGCCCGGCTTATTTCACTTAGCCTAATGTCCTCCAGTTTCACCCATATTATTGCAAATGACAGCATCTCCCTCCTTTTAAAGGCTGAATAGTATTCCATTGTGTATGTATGCCACGTTTTCTTTATCTGTTAACCTGACGATGGACACCTTGGTGGCTTCCGTATCCTGTCTATTGTGAGCAGTGCTGCAGTGAACGTGGGACTACAGGGATCTTCAGCACACTGCTTTCAACTCCTTTGGATGTATACTCAGAGGTAGCATTACTGGATCATATGGTAATTCTATTTTTAGTTTTCTAAGGAACCTCCACACTGTTTTCCATAAGGGCTGTATTAATTTACATTCCAACAGCGTAGAAGGGTTCCCTTTTCCCCACACTCTCACTGAAACTTACTTTTCTTCTTTTTGATAGTAACCATTCTAATAGTTATGAAGTGGTATCTCGTTGTGGTTTTAATTTGCATTTCTTCGGTGCTTAGTGATGATGAGCATTTTTTAATGCACCTGTTGGTCATTCGTATGTCCTCCTTGTAGGAGTGTCTATTTAGGTCCTTTGCTGATTTTTTGACTGGGTTCCTCCCATGTTTTATTTTGAAGCAAATCCTTAACATCCTATTTCATTTGCAAATATTTTAGTATGCATCTGATACAACGATGCATCAGATAAGGACTCTATTTGTAAAAAAAAAATCCATAATAGCATTATCACCCCTGAAAGTGATTAATAATTTCTTAATATCATCAGATTTCTAGCTGTTTCACGGATGTCATACTTTTTCAACAGTTTGTTTATTTGAATCAGGATCCACAAAAAAATTCAAACATCGTGATTGGTTGATTTGTCCCTTAAATCTTTTTTTCCTCTATGTTCCCTCCTCTGTCCCCCTTTTCCCTCTTGCGATTCAATTGTGGAGGAAACCAGGTTGTTTGTCTTGTGGGGCTTCCTGCGTCGCTGTCGCATCCCTCACGTCCTCTAACTTGCTCTTCAGTCTGTTGTATTTCCTGTAAGTTGGTACTTGAATCTAGGAGCTTCATCAGATTCAGGTTCGTTTGTTTCGATCAATACTATTTCATAGGTGGTAGCGTATTCTTCTGCCAGGAGGCACATAATGTCTGGTCCTCTCTCTGTTTGTCTCCCTCTCTGTGACATTAGCAGCCATTGAGGACCAGTGCTTCTCAATTAATGAATCAGTCATTAACTCATTAGGGATTGCAAACTGATGACATTCTGATTCTATCACTCCTTTATTAGCTAGGATACTTCTATAAAGAGAAACTCCTCCCCAACACCAACTCTTGTTTCCCCGAGGCACAGTCCTTATTGGAAAGACATGTTTGATTCTTTTGCTATAATTTTATCAGTTTTCAAAACAATGAATGAGTTCTCTAGCATTCTCCAATGGTGACCGGTTAGTTAGTTTGTATCCATAGCATGAACCTATGGATTTAAATATATTTGTATTCATGGCTCAGATTTTCCCAACTTTGGCCAGTGGCAGCTTCTTCAGGTTGGCCTCTGAGTCCTTTTGTCATGACTCTAAGAGTCTTTGATAGAGTCCTTGCTAGTCTCATCTTGTATATTTCCTGTACTAGCCATGGAACCAATTATTTCCTGGTTCATTTTGGTAGGAAATGGTATTTCAAATGCACCATCTGGGTGTGAAAAATGCTTCTTTCTCCTGGATTGGTGATTGTTTATAGGTATTTCTCAGAAATAGTTCTTTTCTTTTTTAAAGATAAAATACATCATAAATGCTTAGTGATATTTCCTATTCAGATTCAACCACAGGGTCTTTACTAGATTTCTTCTATATTATGTCTCTTTTCTCCCATGCCAAGGATCCGAGAATGATAGAATTAGAAAATCATAAAATCATTCTTTTTTTTTTTTTAAATACCACACTACAAGTTGAGCATCCCAAATTAGAAAATCTGAAATCCAAAATCCAAAACTTTTTGAGTGCCAACATGTGCTTAAAGAAAATGCTCATTGGAACATTTTGGATTTTAGATTCTTGCATTTGAGATGCTCAACTGATAAGTATAATGGAAATATTCCAAAATCTGAAACACTTCTAATCCCAAGCATTTCTGATGAGGGATGCTGAACCTGTACACACAGGTAAGTTAAGTAACTTATACCAGGTCACGTGGGTATTAAGGAGGGCATCAGGGCGAGGTGTAGGCTGCCTGGCCTGAGACCCTGACTGTTACTGAGTGTGCACTAAGCTACCTTTCTCTTACCTGCTCTGCGCTCCATACGATGCCATCATGAATCCATGGGGGGCCGGCTGGGGAGCCAACAGGTGCAAACAACGAATAGCACATCGAACTCTCTGCCGTCCAACACATCTTTCTCCTGGGCCAGTAGCTTCCACCTAGACTTCCTTTCTCCATGGGATGTGTTGTCTCAGGATGCGGCTTGGCCTTCATGCATACACAGACCTAGCGGAAGCACCAATGGGTCTCCCGGACGTGCTGGTGCAGGTCTGTTCTCACGGTCCCAGAGGGACTGCAGTTGCTTCCGCATCCCCCCCTTCCCATGTTCCTTTTCTCCTTGTTCAAGGCCAGGGTCATCCACTTCCCCATCCCCAGTGAGTCTGGGCTTGACCTCAAGGCTCACTTGGGTTTGATTTGAGGGCTGAGGCACGAGAGCATCTCAGATACGGAGAGTCCTATCGCTGTGGCCTAATGAAAAGAACACAGGATTCAGAGGTAGCTGACTTGATTTCCAGCCCTAGCTCTGCCTTTGTAACTTCCCCAAGTCTCAATTTTCCCAACTGTAAAATGGGATTCTCATGTGTAAAAGGTGGGATGATGATAACAGCTCCTCATCGGGCGACCGTGAGGAGTCAATGGGCTCAGGGACATGGAGAGGGCCGGGCCTTGGATCTGTTGATGGGCCATTTCCCTCGGGCCTCTGCACCCCGGGACAGCAGGGGTTGCTGGGACGGGTTTGAGTCTCAAACATCATTTGTTGCTGGTGGCAAAATCAGGACCACAGCATCTGGCTCTCAAAGGCTCTCAGAAAATTTATTTTCCTGTAACAGCCAGGGTAACCCAGCAGCCTGCTTGGTCCCCTGCACGGTGGGTGGGCTGAGATAATTGCTCAAGTACTTTGTTAAAAGAAAAAAGCTCTCCACGTTTCCATTAGCTCCCTGCGTGGGGCAGTTCCAGCCGGCTGCTGCAGGTACCGTTTACGGTTCAATTTCACAGTCGAGATGGACTGAAATACCTGGAACTTCCTTCCGCTCCTCTTGGAGAGCCACGTGCATTCACGACAGGCGAGGCTCATCACCGGCCCTTTCTTGTTAATCATCTCTTCCTCCCCATCAGTCCCCACTCCTCCTCTTCCACTGAGAGAGCCCGGACTTTGAATTTTAAACGTCTCAAGAAGAGCTTTCATCCTCAGTGGGGGCTGATGAGTTAATTTCTTACAAAATAAACTGAGCACACAGGAGCCATTAAAATTCCCTGCCTCCAAAGCCAACATCACAAAGAATAGCACAGTAGCACATAAATCTACCACTTGCATATGTTTACTTAATCACATTGGAATTCTCTTTGAACTTGACCCCAGGGATGGAGATTACAGAACTGGCTGGTAGCTAAAATAATCCAATGAAAAAAAGAGTTCTGTGTCACGAGAACTTCAGGATAAAATGCAGGAGGGGCTGTTTGTGAAAAGCACCGAACCAATGTGACTTCTAAACCGTTCAATTTGGACAAGATTACCCAGGGCTGGGTGTGCCTCCCCCACCTCAGGCTGTGGGTGCAAACTGGCTGTGAGGCTAGGGTTCTCTTTGAAAAGAAATACTTGCCCATACCTCAAATTCCAAAGTGTCTGATCTCTGGGAAGGGCCCTGGGGCTCCTTAGGGCCGGGTAGTGGAGTGGATAGTGCTGACTGTGTCTTCAGGTCTGGGGAGTGAGTGCAATCTGGGCATCAAAGAGGTCATGGCTGGGCAGGCCCAAAGATGAGCAAAGAGGAGTGAATGGTGGGTCCAAGACCATCAGTGCCAGCGGGGGCCAGCTCCCCTAGCTCCCGGCTGGTGAGAGTCGCTTGCCTGGTATGTGGGTGGCTTAATGCAGGAGTCAGCACATCATGGCCTGTGGGCCAACTCTGGCCTGATGCCTGTTTTTGTGTAGCCTGTGAGCTAAGATTGTTTTTTTTACATTTTTAAATGGTTGGAAAAAAAATCAAAGGAAGCATAATATTTTGTGATGTGTGAAACACATAAATTTCAAATTTCAGTGTCTATAACGTTTTATCTGAACACAGCCACACTCGTGTACGTAATGCCTAAGGCTGCTTCTGGGCTGCAATGGCAGAGTGAAGTAGCAGCAACAGAGGTCTGTGCGGACCGAGATGCTAAAATATTTGCTATTTGGCCCTTTACAGAAAAAGTTTGCTGGCCTGTGATTTAGGGTCATTCAGCAGCTTGGGTTTGAGACAACTGGGCTCTGGATGGAATTAAGCCTGATAAATGAGCCATGAACTGGTTGATCTCAAGAGCAGTTTCCTAATCTGTGAAATGGGTCTATTCGTATCACCCAGGGGCTGGGTCCACTGCCCCTGTCAAGCTTCTGATTCAGTAGGTGGGAGGTGGGCCCAAGAATCTGCATTCCAGCAAGTTCCCAGGTGATGTTGTTCTATTTAGTGACTTCACTCTGAGCACCACTGGCAGAGTCTAACTTGGTTGTTACTCCTCAGGATTGAAGAGAACACGATCTGGATGCACCTTAGAATCCCCTGGGGAATCCTTCAAACTCCATGGTTGCCCAGGCTTCACCCCAAGCCAGCTAGGTCTGGACCTTTGCAGTGCGGCTTGGGTAGTGTGGCAGAAGCTCCCCAGGTGATTCTCATGTGCATCCAAGGTGGATAACTGATTTGAACGCTCGAGTCAAAATTCCTCCTCCGGTAGGCGCATGACGCTGGCTCTGATGTTTGGGGCTCTAGGACACTGTGCTTTTGTACACGGCTTCCTCTGACTTTTTATTAAAAGCAAAACAAAAACCTTCAGGTGACGGCCCAATTCAATGACTACATCTTTATAAGCCTAGGACGTTGCCTCTCCCCCTGCAGAACGAATTCTTCCTGTGAACACGCCCTACATTGAGTCTCCCTCTATCAGCTCTTATTTTGTTTTTTCTTAACAGTTAGCTGTTTATATATGTGTCTCCCTTCCCACCAGTCTGTGAGCTACCTGGGGGCAGGGACTGGGTCCTTTTTTTTGTTGGGGGTAGACAGAGTCTCACTCTGTGGCACTGAGTAGAGTGCAGTGGCGTCATAGCTCACAGCAACCTGAGACTCCTGGGCTCAAGTGATCCTCCTGCCTCAGCCTTCCGAGTAGCTGGGACTACAGGCACGTGACATGACCCCTGGCTAATTTTTGTATTTTTAGTAGAGACGGAGTCTCGCTCTTGCTCAGGCTGGTCTCAAACTCCTGACCTCAAGCAATCCTCTTGCCTCAGGCTACCAGAGTGTTAGGATTACAGGCATGAGCCACTGCGCCTGGTCAGGACTGGGTCTTAATTCAACTTTATGGTTTCCCCAAAGAGCCTAGCTTGGCACCAACTCATCATCAGTTTTTGTTCAAAAGAAATAAATTTAACTGAATGATGGTCCTTTGCAATCTCTGATGATATATCTATACCGAAATAAAATGGAGAATTATAAACAAATAGCCAAATAATCCAGGCTACCTAATTGAAATGTGAATACATGTCTAATCTATCTGGAGTTTTGCTTCAAATCCCTGCTTTTGTTGTCTAACTGCACCTCACTGCTAACCAGGGAGTTTGAGCCCTGCATCTTATTATGGTAACTGAAGCCACTTAGAAATAACTCCACCGTGATATTTAGCAAATTATTTTTAATCTGATGGGTAAACTCACATTAGTGCAGCTGTTGATGTCAAAGAGAAGGGAACAGAGCGAGGGGTGTTTCGGATGCCTGCTGAGCTTGCTTCATAAAAGAAGGCTTGTCTTGTTTTCTGTCTCCGGTCATGCTATTTCTGCTGGGGTAAGCTGTCACCGACTTGTCGCTGGTGGCAATAATAACACTTGAAGAATGGGAAAATATCCTAATTCAGTTAGAAGGCCCTGACTACACAAGCGAGGGCCTTGGGGGAGGAGCATGGCCCCAACCTCTTTCCCAAGCCAGGGCACTAGGCAGGCTTCCTGCACAGCCCCTTTGTTACTGCGTTTCCATTTTCTTCTGCAGAACTCTCTCCCAAGGCAGAGAACGTCAGCTGCTTCACTCACTGGCCAGTTTGGTTCCCTTGCCTGTGGGCCTTAGATCTTCCAGCAGAGCCACCTTCTGTGTCCTCGCCAGGCAACTCAAGTGTCACCTCCTCAGAGAAGCCCTCCTTGACTTCTCTGTCCCTCTCAGCAGTCCCATCCACCGTCGGCCACATGAGTGAGCCATTTCGGAGCTCATGCTCAGGGAAGCCTTCAGATGGCCACAGCTCCAGCTGATACCTGATTGCAAGGACGTGAACACCTCCAAGTGAGAGCGGCCCAGCTGAGCCCAGTCAACTCACAGACCCAGGAGAGATGCTGTGAGCTGTTGTCACAAGCCACTGAGTGTTAGCTGATTAGATCCTCACAGCAACCCAGTGAGGAAGCAACTCTTATCCTCTTTAGTGGGGCAGAAACAAGGGCACAGAGAGACTATTTAGTCCCCACAACTGTGCTGTGAGGCATTCATAGCCCCATTTTACAGAATTGGTAAACTGAGGTTCTGAGGGATTAGAAATCTGCCTGGCCTTCCTCCCTGGAGGCTCTGGGGTTGGTAGGAGGCCCCACAGGCTCTGGCTTGAGCGCTCTGTGGCTTCTGCCCTCGGCCAAGCCTGGCTCTCTCCTGGCTGCACTTCTGCATTTCACACCCATCGGGCCCTTCCAGGGAGCTCCTCGCTCCCAGGCAAGCACAGGAACTAACTTTCTGTAAGCTAAGAACAATGCTGGGCAAAAATAAATTCCAGATGGAGCAAAGAGCTAAACAAACAAAAACTAGAATAGAATAATATTTGCAGAAAATATAGAAGAGTATTTTTGTAATCTCGGGGGAGTGTAAGTCTTCTTCAAAAAGTCACAGAACCCAGCTGCCACACAGGAAAAGATCGATATACTTGGCATGTGACATGCAGTACTGTTCTAGAATATGGTTGAGTTCACGCTCCTTGTAGGCCATGCGGAAGTGTGGTTCCGCTCAGCCTGGGTCTGATTCTCCCCAACCCTTCATGAACGGGGCCACGTTGACTAAAGGTTTTCAAGTTTGAATCCTGGGATCAGGGATGCGTTGGGAGGGGCTGGAGGAGCTGAGGATGGCCACTGTCCCTGTTGCGCTGGAGATTGGGCACATCCCTACTTGTCTCAGCCTTGGTTTCCTCCTTGTATGTGACATGGAGGAGTGAGGTTACCTCCAAGTCCTCTGCTGCCCCAAGAGAGGGAGACCGGGTGCTTTCCTGGCCTCCCATTCCAATGGTGGGTAAAGGGTCTCCTGATAGCAGCCATTCCTGGCCTCACTCTCAAAGGGACAGATGGACAGACTTACGAGACTTACAAGGAGGTAGCCTCAGTGGTCAGTGGGCTTAGAGGGAGAGCTGCCAAGCAGAGCTGGATGAGGATGGGGCCCAGGACACCGAGGGCCCCGTAGCCCAGGTCCCAGCCAACCCCCCAAGGCTATGTGGGTCCCGTCTACCTGAGCACAAAGGTGGGCTTGAACCTCAGAGGTGCTAGAATGTTCTGAGCCAGGAGGAAGAAGAGCAGAGCAGTGTGTCTAGAATGTGTTGGGGGATCACCATGGCCAGATTTCTGTTCCCCCCTTTCACAGGTGGGGGTTCCCCCTCTTAAATAGTCATTTCTGCTTCCAGTCTGCAAACTTTGAAAGAACCAAGTCTTTGGGGCTACTCACTGCTGCTGATGAGGTGGTCATACTCCTGCCTCATTGCATGACTTAGAAATAGTATTCAACTCCGAACAAAGAGACAGCCCCTCCACGTGCCCCAATTAAAACCATGGCACAAACGTATCACATCCGTTGTTTTGTCTTTTCTCTCATGTAGAAGCCCAGGGGAAGGAGGTTCAGGGCTGGAACAGGGATCCACAGTGATCGGGGACACAGGCTCCTTCTGCATTTCTGCTTTACCATTGTTAGTGAGTGGTGTGGCTTTCATCCTGAA
>CAUYRT010025068.1:0-11003 GCA_963574885.1 Lepilemur ruficaudatus | reverse complement strand
CCTGGGCTCAAGCAATCCTTCTGCCTCAGCCTTCCAAGTAGCTGGGACTACAGGCATGCGCCACCATGCCCGGCTAATTTTTTACATATATTTTTAGTTGGCCAATTAATTTCTTTCTATTTATAGTAGAGACGAGGTCTCTCTCTTGCTCAGGCTGATCTTGAACTCCTGACCTTGAGCTATCCACCCGCCTCAGCCTCCCAGAGTGCTAGGATTACAGGCGTGAGCCACCGCGCCCGGCCCGAAATTGTAATGTTCTTAACTGACCCCTGGTGTTCTACAAACATAGTGGCATCTGAAGAACAATCATGGTGACCCCTCTTGCATGTCCAATGCTTAGGGATTTTTTTTTTCCCCAGCATTAGAATATGCTAGTGGAAACTAGCTAACAAATGTAAAGATTAATGATTAAGACTGCTAGCACTATAAAATGAGTCTATTTGAACTAGAGTGATTAGTTTTTTCTCTAAGTTTGTAGAACAACCTCATTACATGTGTGTATACAGAGATAGAAAGAAAGATAGATAGATAGAATTGATAAATATGTAGATAAATGTATATTCACTCATATATAGTTACAAAGTACTTTCCTTTTGTGTTTTAGTGCTCAGATTCCAGGTGTTCTCTAATGTCTTGCTGGACTAACTGGTACAGTTAAATCATATGTCCACTAACAGCATTTATTGAGTGCCTATTGTGTACTGGCCTTTCTATTACATATTGTACTTGATTGCCCCCCCTTTTAAGAATAGATTTAACAAAATTACAATAAACTACACAATGAGTAATGAGAAAATAAGAATATAAAAATAATCCATGTGGATTTCCTTAAAAGATAGATGGGAGATAGGTGTTAGAAGCTTATGAGAACCTTGTCAAAATTAAAATAAAATTTATATCATGCCTCAAAGTGTTAACTGTACACACATGTAACCAAGTATAGTTTTGGTTTCTTTTTTTTTTTTTTTTGCTCATATGACTGAAACAATGGAAATTTTAATTACCTCAAATTTGTTATTATTTCTGTGCTTATTTTCTGGACTTCTCCATGGAGAAAAAGAGATGAGATTAAAAATAAAAAATAGTATACATCATTAATATTATCTATACCTTATAAACTGCTTAAAAAATGTTTTTGATACATTTGCAACAGTAATCTGTTAAAACTACACTTATTTTTTTTTAAAAAGTAATAAAAATAATTTGAAGATAAGGAAATCAAACATTTGTTTTCATTTAAAACACAACCAAAACTTACGTAATATTCAAATGCATTTTAGAATAACAAAAAATTGTTTTATATGTTCATTTTTTAAATCCAAGTAAAATATATTCTGCTAGATTGTAGGCAGCTTGCACCTTTTGCTTAAATACTGGAAAATAGTTTCTGAGCTATCAAAAGAGAGCAGAATTCATAGCTTAAAGCCAATTTTTGAAAGAAAATTAGAATTTTACATGTAATAATTAACAATTTACCTCTTCTATTGCCATAATAATTAGCTAAATGACCCAGGAAAATTAAAACATTGCCAATATATATAAGCAATGCACTCCCTTTTCCCTGAAAAGATTAATTATAACTAAAATTTTAACAACATGTAAATTTAAGCTTTCATCTGCAGGCTACATAAATCAGTTTGGTAGCACAAAAGCCATATCTGTTAGCATTTCTAAATGTATTATTTATCAGAAGTAGTAGTAATTGTCTAAATTTATATTACATACAATAATCATACAAAAATCATCTTGAATATTAACCAAACTATAAATTATTAAATTATAGTGGCTATTTCAAAACAAAATCTTACATCTTACACATTTATACAAAGAGTGGTATGTAGACACAAATTAATGAACTTAATCACTTAATTATTTTGAAGCCATCTATATAACATATAGCTGTTTTAGTGTGGTTTGATAGTTAAGCAATGTGACTGATTCACTTTAACAATTTATAGGTGGGAAATGATCCCGAAAATTAAGGTGCAAGATTGTGTCTCTAGTTCCTTCTTCCCTAATGAATTCTTTATGTCCCCATTTGACTTATTTTTCTATTCTCCACTTTGTACACTTAAAAATCCTAAATTGGTGGGTTTTTTATAGAATAAAATATTAATTTCTCAACAAATACTGAAGACTTCATCTAAATCTAATCTAAACTGATATTGTTTCTATCAGTTTCCCTCAAGTTAACATATACTATAAGCAAATGAGATTATTTGGATGTTTCATACAGAAATTGTTCTGTATCCTCATCATATCCAAAGGTTTTTCTGTAACTTCCAACTGGAATATTCAGAAAATGATCACATTACAAATGGTGGTTCCGTCCCACATGCTACCCTACCTGAAGTGTTCTTGAGCAGTTCAGCGAGAAATCATTACTCTTTCCTACAACTTTCTAAATATTTTATTGTGCAAGGGCTTAATTTTTTACAAAGTTATAAACTCTTTGAGATCAAGACCTACAGCCTATGTATCTTTGTGTCTTATAAAATGTCTTGCACATAGTTAGATTCTGATATGCATTTAATCAAACAAATACAATTTTTAAAAAGCTAATTTTTGAAAGAATAGTATATTGCCCACCAATACAAAAAGAAAGGAACAAATAATTTTATTTGGCACAGATGAGTGATATTGCTTGCTTTATTTTGGATAACCAGATGCAATTGGCTTGAGTCATGTAGAAACATAATATATGCAATTTTAATTGCAAATTAACTGCTAATTCTAAAATCGGGGGGGCATTTTAAGGTAAAGCAAAATGATATATTGGTTAACACGTTTTCATCCTTAAACTCCTTTTTTAAAAACCTCTATTATGTTTGATCTCGTCCATTGGTTGAAACACAATCTGTACTGCTTCAGTTACTTAGGATAAAATTAGCTACATCATTATTAACACCAGCCAGAAATTTTGGAATGATTATTAATGGTGGCACGTGAAGCAGAAAGAGGACCAGCTGACCCTGCTAGGGTAATAAAAAAGTTAATTAATCAGGCAAGAGGCAGATTTCATATTTATGAGTCTACCCAGAGGAGGACAAATTCCAGTATATAAGACTTTAATTTAAAATAATCTCCAATCAATAGCACACTTTCAATGTTGGCAGCCATAGCTATCTAAATGCAAACATCAGTGGGAAAGAAAAATTTTCTAGTAGTCAGGTTGTCTGAATATAAAGTAGCCTGTCCTATGAGGTAATGAAGGCCCCTCATAATAAGAATTTGTGCTGAAGATAGCTGGGTGCTTGTTCAGCATGCCAGAAAGGAAATCCTGCTTTGTTTAGGAGGTTGAGATAAAAGTTTAATGTAAGTTCGAACACTGAAATTTCATAACAACATAATATTTGTTGAGTTCTAATTATGTTCCAAAACTATTTTGTTCCTTCTGGTTACTAAAACATGTATGGCCTTTGAAGTGTGTCCTATTATCATGCCCATTTTGCAGATTAGGAAACCGAAGCACAAAGAAGTATGATAATTTGCCAGTACTTTCCCACAGGTAGTATGAGTTGGAATGGGGGGTATTATGGCATTAGGCCCTTTACATACTAATGCTCAGAACCAAGACTGAGTTTCCTTTCTACTCATTCAGTATTTTCACTTTTCTTATTCACCTTGGTACTTCTAATTTTCTACATGATTATTTTTTATTCTTCTAATTCTTCACTCTTAATTATATTTCTCCTTAGAATAATGTGTCTTTGAATATACAGATTTTTCAGAAGACTATACTTATTTATAAATCACCATGCATCAAGTTCAGAGAGCTAAGCACTGTTGTAATGCAGATTTCTGGATGAATGCACACATAATAGAGCACATATAACACTCCAAAGGGGCAAAATAATGTAGTTAGTATCATTTACTTAAATGAGCAAGATCTTGATGAATAGTAGCTACTTGCATAGGAAATGGAAGTTTCCCTTTAAGAGAGACAGCATTGACAAAAAGATACTTTGTTTCAATTTTGCCTAGATCCAATAAGGATTTTAAATGATGGGAACCAGGCTTATGTACCATGAGACAGATTGAAGGCCTTAATATGAAAAATATTAAAGATCATAACTTTGCTAAATGGGCTAGAAAGAAAATCATTAACTATTAACAGGTGCTTAGAAATTGTAAAATGTGCATATTAAAATGCAATGGCAAAATTTGGTCTTAAAAGAGAAGTAACAAACAGCATTGAATCTATTTCTTAATACAGAAGGTAGGTTTATTTTGAGTCAATAACATATGGCAACATATACAAAAATATTATTTCTTTGGTATAGAAACTATCATTCCTTGACTGGAAGGTTTTTTTGAGATCTGAGACCATTTATTTTTCTCTCTCTCTTTTTTTTTTCCTCCTGCGAGAGAGAGAGAGAGAGAGAGAGAGAGATAGAGTGTGTGTGTGTGTGTGTGTGTGTGTGTGTGTGTCTACATGGTGTAGATTTACTTTCTTAGCAAATTTCAAGTAGAAAATACAGTATTATTAACTATAGTCGTCATGCTGTACATTAGATTCTGAGAACTTATTCATCTTTTAACTGAAGGCTTGTACTTTTTGACCAATATTTCCACATTTCTTTTTCATTTTTGTATCTCTTATATTGCTTTGCATGCACCTGACAAATAGAAAGCATTCGATGAATATCAAATGAATTAATATTATGCAGTAAATACTCAACAAACATACATCTGTTGTAGCAAACAAATTGCATGTATTTTATTATTCTACCCATATATTTTCAGTATCTTTTATTTGTTTAGCTTGTACATATATTAATAGCAGGCAGTATGCTGAATGCTGGGATACAAAGAAAATAATATATGGTCTCTGTCTTCAGGAAGCTCACCACTAAACCACACTAGAGATTTACTAAGAGAATTCCTTATTTATGCCATTCTTGAAGCCTGATTTTAATTTGACTTGATTTGAAATGGATTTTTTTTCTATCGTCCATCATATAAATTGCCTGAATTTTTCTGTCAAGCTTTTTGACTTTACAACCTTGAATTCTTTAGGAGAGCAAAAATGTTCCTTACACATTTCAAATTGCTCCAATTTTAGTGAAAAATGTATTCTCTGTGTAATACTTGAAGATTTAGAGCCATTCTTTAGACTACACAAATCAGCTTTTATGACTAGTATTTTCAAGTGTTTTTTTTTTTTTAATGTCATACTTTAATTGTTAGAGATGCATCAGAGGCAAAGTGAAAAAAAATAATTTCTCATTATAGCCATATAAAGGGCTATCCAGAACAGCTGGCATGGCTCTTAAGTGTGGTTGACCTCTCACCCTCATTTCTTGCATGATCGTGTACTAAGCTCAAAAAGGGAATAGGAGTATTGTGCTGTTCAGTAAGTACTTACAGAATGGGGTTTAAAGCATTAGGGGAGCTCTAGCTAGCCATAGGGTGCCATAGTGATGATACATAAATGTTCTTATTAATACAAAGAAAGGGTAGAAACACATGATGCTGGGATGAAGTTGTCCTTTGGGAAGTCACATACTGGAAGGATGACACAGCACAGGGCTTTGGTTATTTTTAAAATTTTATTTCCCACTTAAATTGTATCCACATGATAATTCATCATTTTTCAGAGCTGAAATAAATCTGAGATTTGAATGAAAGGGTTGTCAAAATGTCCAAGTCAGGTTAAAAATATTTCATATAAAATGTATAAATATTAAAATATTATATGCCTATGTCAAAACATGAAGACATAGTTTGAAAAGTATAAATTTGCACAGTGCTACTGTGCAATAAAATTATTTTAAATAATCTAACATAGGATCTTTTAAATTTGTATTAACCTGGTACAAGACATCTGTTTTTGCTTTACCTCACCATGAAGTCACAGTACTAAATGGACAGATGTGTATAAAAATAAACCCAGCCAGCTTTACGAAGGCCTGTGTGAAGAATTAAGCAGCGGCTTAAGTGTTCATGTTACACTTTACTTTTTCAAGGGAAACAGTAGTTCAGTGAATTTAAATTGAGTAACAAGAATTCTTGGCAAAATCACAGAATTTTTAAGATTTAAAAGATTTAGCTGTATGTGCACAAACCCAAACATGAAATGTGTGAGCACATTAATGTACTATAAAGATAGGCAAAGTAGTAGAATATGGCAACCTTTTCTGCCAGATATGAAATAGTTGATTTACAGTGAACTGAATTTCATATTCTCTTGTGCTTTTGGAAAGCTGAGCATTCATTTAAAGATGTTCTTGCACTATTGTTTTTTGTTAAATTGGTGTCTTATATTTGCTAGATACATAACCAGAGACCAAACTAAATAATTTTGTCAACAATTTCAGCAATTCTGTCAATAATACACATTGCAATATTTCTTACTGAAGTTAGCACATATATGTGTGCATATATATGTATGTATATACAGACACATATATATTCTGCATTCATACACACTTCCTATTCCCATTTTGAGGTAAAATAATGAAATTAGCAATATTTTAGATATTTTTGCATAAGTTATCCTTAGAATAATATCCTTAGAAAAAGAATTTATTTTAAAATTGTATATAGTTCCTAAATTTAATTTAATGAAAGAGAAAGTATAGGGCCCTTAAGCAGTAAAAGCTAAAGCAAGCAGAAGAAATTTTAATTGTTCAACTTACTCATTCACCCCTTCACTCTATCAAAGCATATTAATGGATGGGCCAGATACAGAAGTAGGCACTGGGTATTCAAAGACGAAAAGAACAACTAGTTCCCTGCTTTCACAAAAACCTGTGAGAGGTTCAGAAAATTAAACAAGATTCTAATATAGGGTAATGTGTGGGCACAAGGAGATAAACACAAACAAACTTGCGTTAAGAAAAGTTTCTGAAAAGAAGAAATGTCTTCAAGGAGACTTCAAGTAAAGCTTGGCTATGAAAGTGACTGGGGTGAGGTGAGGGTAGAGGGCAGGGTGAGAGGATTGGAGAGCTTTTGTTCCCTCTTGGACAGAGGAAACAATTTGTGTGCAGGAGTAGAGATCATAGAAAGCATGGAACTTTCTAATAACTAGAAGAATGTCAGTATGCCTAGAAGTGTGGTTTTCAAAGTGGGACCCCTGTGCCACTAGAAATGCAAATTT
The DNA here is from genome assembly GCA_963574885.1 of Lepilemur ruficaudatus. NCBI lineage: Eukaryota > Metazoa > Chordata > Mammalia > Primates > Lepilemuridae > Lepilemur > Lepilemur ruficaudatus. The sequence goes on along the minus strand of CAUYRT010025068.1, from coordinate 3,901 downwards.
TCAGAACCCACAGTAGACCTACTCAATCAGAAACTCTGGAGATGGGACCTAGCATTCTGTTGTGACAAGCCCTGTGGGTGATTCTGCTGCCTGCTCTAGTTAGAGAAGAATTACATCATCAGAGAGTACAGGATTGGGCTAAACAATAGTGGGAGTGATGATCTTGGTACAAGAAATACTAGACATGAGGCTAGTGAGGATCATGCAATGCCATCCTTATCTTGCTTCTGAGGGTAAAATTTCCTGGGTTTTTATTTTCCTTCTAACTATCTGTAGTTTTGGAGACAAGCAAGCCAGTCAGAGCAAGCTTGCCACAACCGACTTTCCTAGAACCATTGCTAACACATATAATTATTTCCTCACTTTCTTTTTATCCACACTAAAAATAAAACCTTCCAAATATCTTTTTCATTGACACTTCTACAGCTGTCATAACTTCCAGATTCCCTAGAGACTATTTTAGCCTTAAGAATTCACCTACCAAAGATGCTGGAACATTGGGAATTATCAATTTAAATTCTAAAGCTGCCTTGCTCTCTGCCCACATATCTCTCCTTGACAGTTCATATTTGGTCTTGGACTTTCAAGATACAGTGAATTATAACCTGCTCTCAAGAGCCTCCTGGGAAAACTGGAGTTAAGCCATTCCATGTCATATCTTCAAAGAAAACTGGTCAGTTGCAGAAATCCTGGAAATTAAGTTAGCTGGAAAATTTCAAGACTAATATGCCACACAAAGGTGCCACCGGCTTGTCTCAGGCTAGGTTATATGGTTGTATGTTCTAACTGATGACGGCAAAATGCTGCATTCAGTTAGGCAACACAGGACTTGGTCTCTTGGCTCATGAGGATTCTCTTTAGACTTTAATTCCTTGTCAATAAAATAAAGGGAGTGTGCTAGGTTATCTTCCCTTGCTCCTAGTAAAGTAATTAAGGAGTTGAGCCAGACCAGCCTGGTTCCATTTTCCACCACTCCCCAGGGCCTAAGGAAGGCAATGTAGTCAATTTAAGCTTTGACTTCCTCACGGGAAAACTAGAAATCTGTGTATTTACTTGTACAGTCATTCATTCAACAAATATTTTTGAGAACCTACTCTGTACTAAGTGTTGGTCTACATGCTTGGAATATAGCAGAAATAGACAAAAATCCCTGCTTTCCCAGAGCTTAGATTCTGGAGAGAGAAGAAAAATAATAAACTAATAATAAAAAAATATTAATAGTGTATCAGGTGGTACAGAGCTGTGGTATGTTGCCTAGATCACGACTTCAGGACCCAGCTAGTGGGAGTTCTGCCTGCTAAAGGCTCATGGCTGAAGACTCATAGCTGCTGACCTTGCCCCTGGCCACATGAAGCTGCATGCTTTAGGGGTATGCCCATGCCCATGCCCCTCCCCATGGGCAGTCAGAATGCAAGACTGGTGAAGATAAGGTACAAAGGCTTTGCTTCAATTCAGGACAAATCTGAAAGGCTATCCCAGCTGCAGAACTCCCTGAGGTCTGCTGAGGTCTTTGCAACTTCCACATGACAGGTCAACTGCTGCATCTTCCCATTCTGACTTCCGCACTCTCCCACGTGTTCATGCTGAGGTCACTCCCCAGTAAACTTACTGCGCACAAAGCCCCACTGCAGAATCTGTGCCCAGTAGACCCACCTAAGACAGATGATGAGAGATGCTCTGGAGAAGAGTAAAGCTGAGAAGGAGCATAGGGAGTGCCTGCCTCCTACTGTAAGAAAAGCACTCAGAGCAGTATCTCACATACATAATCATGGAGGAGAGCCTTACCATGCTTGGGCTTAAAGAAAAGGAAGGATATACGTAAGCAGAAACAAAAGGAAAAGTTTTATGATAGCAACTGATTTATGGATTTCAATCTGGCAGGCATTTGATAGGTAAATAAACAGCTAAAGTATATTACCAAAGAAAAATTTTGTACACAAGCTCAAGTTTTGTACTTGCTTAACCTTGGATTTAAATCTCGACTCTAGCACTTCCTAAATATCTGACTTTGAGCCAGTCAGTTATCCACTTTGTTCCTCAGTTTCCACAAATGGTAAATGGGGATGAGAATACAATCTACTTTCTAGTGTCCTTATGAGTATGCAGTTCTTCAGTGCTTGTAAAGTGCTTATCAGAGTAGCCAACACTCATGTGGTTAGAGCTCAATCGATGCTGATTGCTAATGCTGATAGCATTGCCATTAATTCCCAACCTTAAAGTTCTAATCTACCAACTTCAAAACAGTATTTTTTTAAAAAAAACATTATCCCTTATCTTCTTGCATAGAGACACCCTACAATAGCAATCAAGTCATTTTTTTATTCTTCTCTTTGACATTTTATTTTTCACGTGCATTAACTTACCCCTAAGACTAATTGGCTAGTGTTGGTGTTACTTTTTGCTTAATTTGCATAGGTGACATAAAAGGGTGAGTGGAATTTCCCAAGATGCATTGACCTTCCAAGGCTTAAGCACTTGAAATTTCAGCCAAGGAAACTCCACATTTGAACATCTAAGACACCAGAACTTCTTAGCCAGCACAGTGGACAAGTTAAGAAGCGTCCATTAGGCCTATTCCAGCCAAATGGCCTTGTAGACTCAGAACCACTCTCTCTCCTGTTTCTGTAGTAATCAAATTATTTAAGAGTTGGGCTACTTTTCTTTTAAATACTTAAAATATAAAATGTCTCAGTGCAAACAGACAACATAGGATAGTGATTAGAAGCTCAGACTCTAGAACTAGACTATCTCTAATTTCGTTCTGGTTCTGTCATTTCTAATTATTTGACCATGTGTGAGTTAATTAACCTCTCTGTGCCTCAGTTCCTCTATCTGTGAAATGGAGATGATAATACCATCTAATATGATTGTTGTAATGACTAAATAGGTTAACACATATCAAGTGTTTAGAACTGTGGATGACATATAAGCTTTCAAAGTGTCTGTTACTATAATATTCATAATTACTACCCTTCTTCTGAGGGAAGCTTCTTCACTGAGTCCAGTGTGATTTTTGGACCACCCTGTGCTGGAAACAGATGCTACCCATCTCCATTAAAAAAAAGAAAGAAAGAAAGAAAAATAATGTAATTCTGGCAAATGATCTCCCTTAGGGGATACTCTGTGAAATCCCCTTCAGTTTTCAAGTAGAAATGAAAAACTTTATGTATCCATAACCACCTACCCCACTATAAATTTTTAAAAATTAAATAAGTAGCCATCTAACTGATTTCTTTGCACAGGAATAAGCAATCCAAATAAAAGCAAACTTAGTTGTTTATTGAATACTGTATTTTGGCTCAGAATAGGCATTATTTATGCTACTCTTTTTTATTTCAAAATAATAAGGGGGCACAGATTTTTTTGATATGTGGCTTGAATCAGGGCTATAAATGTGCCCATCACCTGAATAGTGTTCACTGTACTCATTAGATGGGCTTTTGTCCTTCCCCTCTCACCCTTTCCTCCTGCTTTACTTCCAATGACTTTTACTTTCCTCTGTGTACTTGTTTGTCCATTAATTAGTCCCAATTTATTTGTTTGTTTTTCCATGCTTGAGATACTTCACTTAAGATAATGCTCTCCAGTTCCTTCCAAATTGCCACAAAAGGCATTAATTCATCCTTTTTATGGCTGAGTAGTACTCCATGGTCTACATATACCACATTTTGTTAATCCACTCATGAATTGATGGGCACTTGAGTTGATTCCACATCTTTGTAGTTGTGAATTGTGCTGCTATAAACATGGAGTGCAGGTGTGTTTTTGATAAAATGGCTTCTTTTACTTAGGGTTGATACCTAGTAGAGGGATTGCTGGATCAAATGGTAGGTCTACTTTTTAGCTCTTTGAGAAATCTCCATACTGTTTTCCATAGAGGTTGTACTAACTTGCAGTCCCA
>CAUYRT010025067.1:0-26868 GCA_963574885.1 Lepilemur ruficaudatus | reverse complement strand
GTCTGGTAAATTGATGCTTGCCATTTTGTTTTTATTGCCTAGGGTTGCTTTTGCTATACGGGGTCTTCTCTGGTTCCATACAAAGTGTAAAATTATTTTTTATATATCTGTGAAAAATGATGTTGGTATTTTAATAGGGATTGCTTTGAATCTGTAGATCACTTTGGGTAGCATAGACGTTTTAACAATGTTGATTCTGCCACCCATGAGCATGGTATGGTTTTCCACCTGTTTACGTCCTCTCGTATTTCCTGGAAGAGGTGTCTTGAACAATATATGGAAAGCTATATTAGCATCCTAGGGCTGTTGGAGCAAAGTGTCACAAACTAGATGGCTTTTAACAGCAGAAAGTTGTTACCGTTTTGGAGGCCATAAGTTGGAAATTAACGTGTCAGCAGGGCCATGCTTCCTCTAAGACTCTGGGTAAAATCAGTTCTTCCTTATTTCTTCCTAGCTTCTGATGATGCCATAAATTCTTTGTGTTACTTGTTTTGCAGATGCAACACTCATGTCTCTGAATCTGTTGTCACCAGTGTTCTCCCTGTGTGTCTCTGCAGTCAAATTTCCCTTTTCTTATAAGAACATCAGTCATATTGTATTAAGGGCCCACCCTATTCCACTGTAAATACATCTTAACTAATTACATTCACAATGGCCCCATTTTCAAATAAGGTTACATTCTGAGGTACCAGAGAGTAGGACCTTAACATATCTTTTCTGGGGATATAATTCAACATGTAATCAAAGCACTAACCATAAAGAAAAGGATTGATACATTTGATCATATTAAATAAAAGTGAGCAACTTATTTCTTCTATAAGATGTGTCAGATAAAATATATCTTGAAAGAAGATAAGTCCTTTCCCCCATTTTTACTAATCTTGACAATATAAAACAAATGGGAACAGTAAAACAAAAATGACATGTCAGCATAATGTCACTTTATTGAAAAAATAATGCATACTTCAAAATTTTAGTATAAAAATGGATTCTCTTTCCTATCTCCAAGCTATATGTTATGAAAAATGTCCATCTTTTTCTTCAAGTTTTTAATCTTTGATTAAAAGGTCTTCTCCACTTTGAAATTTTAAAATTCTCTGATGTTATTTTGTTATAAGGGGTAAAGTAGGAAATACCTCTCTATGTTTTCCATATGGTTAAGTATTCATTCATTGAGTCAGTCAGTTATCCACATATTCACAAATATATTTTGTGTGGGCAGCCATACATAGTACCATGCTAGTATCTATACATAGTACCCCCACAAAACATATTTGGATACTGTTCTAAGTACTGGGGATACAGGTATAAACAAGATTAAATGTTCCCTGATGTCACTATGCTTATATGTTAGCCCTCTGTATCTTTGGGTACCACATTCACAGATTCAACCAACCATGGATCAAAATTATTTGGGAAAAAATTAAAAATAACAATACAAAAATAAAAATAATACAAATTAAAAATACAACATAACAATTATGTACATAGCATTTACATTATATTTGGTATAAGTAGTCTAGAGATGATTTAAAGTATATGAGAAGATGTGTGTATATTATATGCAAATACTATACCATTTTATATATGAGACTTGAGCATCTGTGGATTTTGGTAGGAAGAGGGCATCCTGGAACCAGTTCCTTGTGGATACGAAGAGATGACTGTATTCTATTGAGAGGACAGAAGCTTTCAAAAACAGGATAACAAATAAATCAATTTCATGATTGGTTGGTATTATGGAGACAATAAAGTAAGAAGGGTCAGAAGTGCCACATGTCTGTAGTATGTTGTAAATTTAAATTAGCCCTTTTGAAAAAGAGCTATTGGCCAGGTATGGTGGCTCACACCTGTAATCCTAGCACTCTGGGAGGCCGAGGTGGGAGGATCGCTTGAGGTCAAGAGTTTGAGACAAGCCTGAGCAAGAATGAGACCCTGTCTCTACTAAAAAAATTTTAAAAATATAGAAAAAATTAGCTGGGCGTGGTGACACATGCCTGTAGTCCCAGCTACTGGGGAGGCTTGAGCCCAGGAGTTGGAGGTTGCTGTGAGTTAGGCTCATGCCATGGCACTCTAGCCAGGGCAACAGAGCAAGACTCTTCTCAAAAACAAAAAACAAACAAACAAAAAATACCCACAACTGAAAAAAAAAAGAAAAGAAACGAGAAAAAAGAAAAAGAGCTATTTCATTAGAACATATTTAAAGGAATATTTGAACATCCAACCAAAGAGTTGGATGAGTTGTTCAAAATAAATTTTGCTGTGTTTAGGAATAGCAATTTGAGCAGATTAGACAAATGCTCCAATTAATTTTTTCCCTAACTGGTTAGTTTAAATGGTGAAATAAAATGTTTTGTGTCATGATTTTGGAAGATAAAGCAATTAATGTTGTTCAGGCAGGGTCACAATAAATGATGCAATCTTAGGCAGTTATATAGATATACAGTATAGCAGATGTTGACATTTGACTGCACAGGGCTGGGGCTGGGGAGTATCTGGCTCTTTTCTGCTGATTGGTCTGTGTTTGTCATTTCCACCTTCCCATTTCTTCTCCGTTTCACACGAGACCAAATTCCCTGATTTCTGCTGCTCCGTTCAGGTTGCCTTTTTTGGTCAGATTTGTTGGAACATCTTCACATCATCCTGAAGAAGGGTCACTTTGAAGTTATTGTTTTTTCTTTGCAGATCACTTAGCCAACTAAAAAGGCCCCGAAAAAACTGGCTTCTTGGTCCATGTCTATTAACTTCTCATTAGTTACAGAAACAAAAATTCTGTCATTTTCCTTAAGCTCAAATATTCCCCCTTGATAGATGGAATAGAGTCCATACTCTGAATCTTTAGACCAACAACTATTCCTAGCACTTTTCATCAGCAGTATAGGGTCAGGATAACTTGTGTACTTGTAAATATATTGTACCATTTGTTTGTTTTTCTTTCTGTTCTCTTCTGAAATTGTTCCCACAATTTCCTCAGTTTCCTGAAATCGAAAGTATGTTTGGGAATAGATGTAATAAAATCCTGTTTGGTGGATAACCAGCTCTCCATTCCTCAAGTGCAAATTGTTCAGGAATGAAAGTCCTTTCCTTGATGACTCCCAAGAATTTATTTTCTGGCCCAAAGCCTTTTCATTCTTGGGACCTGAATGAAGATTAGAGAAAAAGTCAGTTAACACAAGGGAGTTTGTCGCAAAGCAAGGCGTTTCCTAGCAGTTGTGGCTGTCAATCTTTACTCCTGGGTAGAACTTCTGTGCTGAACCCCTTCCTCCCACCCTGTGCTGGTGAACTCCAGTGGATAATCTAGAAGGAAGCCAAAAGAAATGTAACTAGTTTCGCTTCCGTAAGCCTAGAGTTCAGGACTTCTTTCCATTCCTTTGGGACTCTTTGGGTCCCTCACTGGTCTTTCACAGCTCTCCATAGTCAAAGCTACCATCTAAACAGAAGACTTCTGTAGTCCAGAATAAGAGAGGCATGAAGTTTGGCAAAGGAGCCCAGATTTGAAGATCCTCAGATCTCTGAATCTTTAACACCTAAAGATTTTAAATGAAAAAGGCCCCTACCAAAATATGATATTCCTTAAACTTTGGGTTCATCTCCATGATTGGTGCAAAATTTAGCTTTTCAAGAGCTTAAACCAACTATCATGTTTGTTGGCAAATAGCAAACAGTAACATTATAATAATTATCTCACTTGTAGGCATTTATAAATGTCAACTTATAAAACCTGAGTTTCATAAATACCAGGAATACCAGGAAGGCAACTCCCCAGAAAACAAAACAAATGAAACCCCCCAAAGCCACCTTTTTAATCTATTAATTTATATCTGAAATTTTTTAAATTTGAGAGAAAACCTCTTATAATAATAAAGGTGACTTTATTGAGTACTTACAATAGACTGGACATTTTGCATGTGCTACTGTAAGTCTTCACCATTTTATGCATTAAAAATTATCTCTGCTTTGCATATGAAGAAACTTAAGCTTGATTGGGTTAAATAATTTGCTGGGAACATATATTTAGGTGAGGAGCAGCTGGGATTCCAACCCAGGTATTTACACTATAAGACCCATGCACAGTATTACAGCACTATATTGACACATGTTCTAGATAAAAATTAGACTGCACATATTTGGTTAAACTATATGAAACTGACATTTATGTCAGTAAAAAAGGGCCAAATATTGGCAATTTCCTGTGATTCAACTTAGCATAAATGCCACTAGGAGTGTCTAGTGATTCACAGTGAAAGTAAATGATTTAGAACTTTTGAAGAGAACAGAGATTTGATGGAAGTGCAAAGAAGGAAAGTGCCAAGTGATGGAAGAAATAATCATAAAAGAGAGAGAGAGAAAAATTACTTTAAAGAAAAGAAGAAGGCAAAACTGGGAGGCTGGGGACCTCAAAGACAAAGTTCTCTCACTTTGTAACTTTCCTGAGGCCAGTTATGCCATGGCAGTCACTGAGCTATTTGTCTGTAATCTTGCTTCTGAAAACAATCGGAGGCCTGATTATTACTGAGCATTTTGTAGGTAGCCATATAAACATTTCAGGTAAAAGTTAAAAGCATTCAGAACAATTTTTCCATCGTTTTCCTTTAGGTCACTTATTTGTTATTTCTCTTACGTGGAAGAGGGAACGTGTTGCTTCTTCGTCTGGTCCCAGTTATGTGAGCTGCTCCTCTCAGAGAACCGCTGTCTCTTACTCCAGGGGGAGTAAATTGTTGCCTTTCTAAAAGAAAAATGACAAACAATCATCAGCGTTTGTCAAACTAGCTCTCAAGTACATAGCTGTTCACAGCTGTTGTCAATAAGGCATTGTAAACATACTGGGCTTCCAAAGTTGATTCTATGGGTTTTTATTAAAAATAGCCTACATTTTAGTATGATAATCTACTTCAGATTATGTTTAACTTGAAAAATACTTTAGATGGGAAGGATAAGCAGTAAGTTGGATTACAATTTAATAGTGTCTCAAAGACAAGGTCCAAATAAAACATAACAGAGTGAAACTCCTGGACCCTTTCCCCCTAAATAAATAAATAACTTCAGACTTGTAATAATTCTCATGAGTGATTTAAAGTGAGCAAATCACCATGTATTGGCAAATTTCCACTTTGAGTTATATAGAGAAACAATTTGAGTGATACTGATTTTCATCATCTCAATTATCTTTTCCTCTTTACTGGCTACTACTGATTCTAAAGGAGTAGCAATAACAGCTGGCTGTAGATGCTGCAAACTGGTATCCAACAGTCATCCTGCAACCCCCTCCCACCCTAAAAAAGGGATAGGAATACATGCTGGCCATGATATTCACTATACAAGCATATAAATTTCTGATTCACTGGATCATAATAAACAGAGATAACATTTATTGACCACCATACAACATACTTTGGGGCAAGCCTAAAAAACAATTCAAATTCTACAAACTACTCTCTTTAACAAATCAGCTTAAAATTCCCAAGTGTGCTTATATTGGTTGTTAAGATAAATTATATTCTTTCACCAAACAAATATTTCCAGGAACAAGGCATATACTACCTCCTACAGGGCTACAAAGATTAATCGTTGATTCCACTGACTGAGCCCACAAAGGCCTTACAGGCTTCTATGGAAGGTATGAATTAGAAAGTGAGAAATGGAAATATCTGTGAGAAATGGAAATAAAGGGTGATGTGCGTTCAGAGGAGGGAAAGATTCCTATTTGTTGGAGAGCTGAGGTCGGGGAGGGTTTGTGGAGGAGATGGTGCTGAGGCTGTCTCATTCCCTTGCTGCAACAAACCAAGGTGCCCCCACATTTGTGTCGGGCAGTCTTCTAGAGATAATGAGAAAGAATTATAAACAAGCAAATGCAAGAAAGTGTTTGAGGTACAAGGATAAATGTCTGAACATGATGAGGGTGGGCAGGCCTGGGGCCTGCAGGCATGGGTGAAAGGCTTTCCCGGAGAGCTAGAGCACAGGCCTAAGGCAAGATGCACAAAGCATTTCTGGACACGGATCTGGGAGGAGTTCGGTTTCAGCTTCAGGCTTGAACGAGGAGCAGAACTGTAAGATCTAATGTTGGGCTAAGAGATTTGGACTTTACAGGTCCCGGGGAGACTATGAAAGGTTTTGTTCAGGAAAGCAGAGAGATATGTGTTGTGCTTTAGCCAACCTACATCACAGGAAGGTTTGACGGATGGGGGTGAGAGGGCTGGAGACTGGCAGGAGAGTTACCAGACTATCGTAATTGATCAGGACTGGGAACACGGAGTTTAATCTAGGCCGGTAGCAAAGGAAACCAAAAGGAGGTGATAAAATTTCATAGCGGAAGAATGAACGAGAAATGAGAATCTCTTCCATCTATCTGGTATTTGTTGCTACTCATTCAGGATGAGTGGGCGTTTATATGACACCAAAGACCAAACATGGCATGGAGACAAACAGTCAATTACATATTAGTCTCAGAATACTCAGCTTTCAGGGTTGATGTGTCCATTTACCTTTAACCTTCACTGTTAAATAATTCATAATGCTTTGCCTGCCCCTAACCCTTAACATTGCTTTTAAATATTCGATAACTGAATCCAATTATAAATATCCTGCATTTGAGGTCATCGCAAGAATATGAATGGGAAAACCTAGATTTGCAAGCAAATTTTAAAGAGAGGAAATTTCCTACTGGCTATAGCAAACAACTCCCAGAAAAGAAACTTGCAAATATGTATATTTGGATGTCATGAATACACCTTGGTATATAGAGTAGTACATGATTTCTCCACCTTATTGGAATGAATGAAAAGGAATATTATTCTTCCACCACTGAAAACAGTACCTGCATCTACTGTAGACATGAATCTGGTATGTCTCATCAGAACGGGTGGAGTGTTCCACATTCTGACTACTGATTTTACCTTTGGTGAAATGAATGCTTAGACCCCAGAACCAGATCTTGTCCTTCATATTTAAGAAAGTACAAAATATAAAAGATAAGGAAAAATGGGGGTTGTAAAGTGATGAGGAAGTTTATCGTATTGGAAAAGGATAGCTGAAAAGTAGGAAGACATCGTGAGCAACACATATTAAAAAACCATTTCTTTTCTGCCAGGCTGGAGTGCCCCAGGACTGTAAGTCTCTGGTGTATGCACTCAGGCCAGTATGGCCATTAGCATGGGAAGATGAGGATATGGTGAGCCAAATGTCAAGAAGTAGCACATTTAATTCGGTCATTTCATTTACTTACTCATTTATTCATTCCAAAAATACACATTAAAAATTTTCTGGGTAGAGAGAGGTGGCGGTGGCACAACACTGTGAATGCACTAACTGTACTAAATTGTGCACTTCAAAGTGATTCATTGTATATTATGTGAAATTTACCTCAACAACAAAATACACATACATGCACACAGAGACTGAAGGTGGTGTGGGTAAGGGCCTGGGGTGTGGGGGGAACAGAACCGACTAGGCTTGAGGTGTAGGGTTAGGTGCTGGGTATAGAGAGTGAAAGAAAGAGACACGTTTTTTGTCTTTGTGGATCTTTAATCTAGTAGGGAAGCAGGCAGCACATGGATAAAAAAAAAATACATAAGTAATAGGAAATGAGCAAGGCAAGTGTGATAGAAACAGCAGACAACAGGGTGCAGGGAACTTACTCGGAAAGGTGCCCAGGGAAGGGCTCTCTGAAGAGGTGACAATTAGGTGGACCATGAAGGATGAGGAGGCACTAGCCAGAGGGCAGAGGGAGCCAGCCTGGGCAAGAGTACTGGAGGATGTGGGACAAGAGAAGGCTGCCGACCAGGAAGGGGAAGGTGCTGTGGCTTGGAGACCACAGCCTGGGGATTGTGGATGGAAAGACCACCGGGAAAGGGTCAGTGGAGCAAGGGGCATTTGTGTAAAGCAATGCCTAGAGCCTGGTGGTGGTCAGAAGCAAAGAAGATGGGTAACTTTTATTTATTTATAACACATCAGAAGGTAAAAAATAAATAAGTGGAGAAATTGAAGTGAAAGGAAAATTCATGTGGGAAAAATAAGATTAAGTTGAAACAAAGTTCTGACTATAGATGGGGGATAGATTTGGTTCTGAGCTTTCTAGCTGCCAATGCAAAGAGGGAAAAAGAATCCACAAGTGGCTAGTCAGAGGGGGAATGCATGGATGGGAGCAGAGAGGAGGAGAATGGAGTGCCTCTTTATCCTGTCATGAACTGACAGCAGAACATTTAAATAACAACAACAAAAAAATACTACCTTGAGTTGTAGGAATGGTTTCCTCATAGGTTTTCAAAATCATCTGCAAATAATATTGAATAAAGCTTGTTAATTTCCCTAAAAAGGTAAACTGACTGTATAATGCCTAGGGCTCTTCTTGCTGATACCTAACAGGAAATTTCTACATACAATATCAATCAAGGAAGCTTTAAGTTGGTCAAGCACAGGGTTCATAGGGGTGTGCTGGGAGCTGGGTACATACTGAGATAGCTGTCCCTACACAAGATCATGGGTTGTCCCCTGCTCCGGGCAGGTTCCGTTTCTGGAGGAAGTCGTTGAAAGGCCGCATCCACAGCAGTGCAGAAGCCAGGTGCCATCTGCCGCATTAGGTCAGCCTGACATCCCCAGGCGTGCATGTGGCTGACGGATATGGCAGTATTGCCACAGTGCTTTCTGTGTTGTGAGCATGTGTGCACACGTGTGTGTGCGTGTGTGTGTGTGTGTGTGTGTGTGTGAGTGCTCTGTGGAATAGAGCCCAGAGGCAGACCCAAGCCCCAAATGTGGGGTACATTTCCCCTCTGGCATGACGCCTACAGACACACAGCCCATCGGCTATGACCTGGCAACACTGTGTCAGTTTCTCATTTCTGAGAATGTGGCTGAGCCATTCTCAACATAAGGATATTTTACCAAGTTCCCATATCTGTGCTAAATATCTAGTAAAACCCTCTCTCGGTACTAACCAATGGGAAAAAAAGTGAGCCTTTCCATTAAACAGGCAGGTCACGACTTGGCTCAGTCCCGGCTTCAGAAACCCCTCCATTCAGCTCTGTCCCTCCTGCAGCCTTTGCCCAGCACTGCCCTCCTGAGATGGGCCACCCCCATCTGCCACCCAACACCAGACGCTCTTGGCTTCTCCCTATGCCTTAAGCCCTGACTGCAGATGACGGGGACTGATTGTAGTTAGTCCTGTGTCACGGGAGTGGGGGACCTTGGCATTCTCTTTCTCTCTCCCCTCCACTTCTCTGTATGTGGCTTTCTCTCTCATTCTTGTTCTCTCTTTCTCTCATTCTGGAACAAAAAGGAAAGAAGGAAGGAGGAGAAGCAAGAGGAAGGAGAGAAAGATCATTCCTACTGTGTGGGAGGCAGAATGAAAAAGTGACGACAAGCACGGTCAGAGGACCTGGATTCAGATCTTTCAATTACTAGCCCTCCGAGACTTTGCTCAGTCATTTAACTCATCTGAACTTCAATTTCTTCATCTATTTAAAAATATATAGGCTGGGCGTAGTGACTCATACCTGTAATCCTAGCACTTGAAGTTGGGAATTCGAGACCAGCCTGAGCAAGAGGGAGCCTTTGTCTCTAGAAAAACAGAAAAAATTAGCCAGGTGTGGTGGCACATGCCTGTAGCCCAGCTACTCAGGAGGCTGAGACAGGAGGATCACTTGAGCCCAGGAGTTTGAGGTTGTTGTGAGCTGTGATGACACCACTGCACTCTAGCCTGGATGACAGAGGGAGACTCTGTCTCAAAAAAAAAGAAAAAAATATATATATATGTATGAAGGTAATAATGATTCCTTTCTCACAGAGTTGTCACGACGATTAAATGAGGTAATGTATGAAATGGGAATAGGATATTGGCAATAATCTGTTCAACTAATATGCCTGAAAAAGTGGAGAATTCTTTCCCCCACATTCTCGCCCACCTCCTCTGTGTTCTTCTCTCCATGCTAGTTAGTGTCAGGATGTGAGAATAGGAGGGAGAGGGAGAATAGCAGGAAAGAGATAAGTAAAATCTACTCTTATCTCCCTACTCCCTGCTCCCCGGCCTCAGCATCCAGCTCCTTCCTCAGTCTCCAGATTCCTACCCTAGTTCCAGAGTCACTCTCCCGTGCTGGGCCACTATCCCCACTTCCCCCAACCCCAGGGACTTTGGAGCTCCATTTTCAGGTTCCTCAAGACCCTTCCCTGTCCGGGCTTCTCCTGGGCCTCACCCCCTAACAGTCACTGTCATTTGGAGAGGTGGAGTCACAACTGCTCAGACAGCTTGTGTGCAGTGGGTGCCCCAGCCTGGGCCCTGCTTCTGGGGTGGCCACAGAGCAGGTGTGCTTCTAGGCCTCTCGGGTGGAAGTCTGCGTTCATTTCCCATAGAGTCAGTGTCACAGATGATGCCTGGCCTCTACTTTGAGGACCGCTCAGGATTATAAACTGGCTCCCTAACCACCAATATGACAATGTGGCTCCAGAAAAACTGATCCTGAGCACCAAACAATGGACTTATAAACATGTCTAGTACACATCCTCCTCCTACCCTGGGGATTTCCCCAGCATGTTCTTAAACAATGATCTATAAATGGTGCTTCATTGTTTACAGAGTATTTCTATACCCATGTTCTCATCTGATGTGTTCATGTAGGAAAAGGGCAAATATTATTAATTAAATGCCATCTCAGAAAAAAGCAGCCCAAGAAAAGAAATTTAATTTGACCTAAGTCACATTGCTGAAAGTAAAATTAGTTAACCATGTTCAGTAAAATAAACTGTTAGCTAAACATAATGTTTTTGCTACAGATCCTGTTTAAGCAACTTCCATAAACAGATACTTTTAAAATTTGTTGTTTATTGACTATAAATTAAGATACCATCATCTTCAATTTCTCAAAGTATCTCTTTCTTGCCTTTTCCTTTCCTCCTTCTTCAATTTTATATGCATACAAAATAAATATATATTGAATTCCAGATATCAGCACTGTGGGAAAATTATAAAACATCATGGCTAGGCACAGTGGCTCATGCCTGTAATCCTAGCACTTTGAGTGGTCAAGGTGGGAGGATTGTTTGAAGCCAGGAGTTTAAGACCAGTCTGGGCAACACAGCAAGAACTCCATCTCTACAAAAAAATTTTTTTAAAAACATTAGCTGGGCATGATGGCACATGTATATAGTTCCAGCTACTCAGGAGGCTGAGGCAGGAGGATAGCTTGAGCCCAGCAGTTTGAGGCTGCAGTTAGCTATGACAGAGCTACCGCTCTTCAGCCTGGGTGACAGAGTGAGACTATGTCTCTAGCTTAAAAGAAGAAGAAAAAATGATCACATCATTATTTGGCCTCCTTTGTCTTCTGAATGAAAACAAAAATTACACACACTGTTTATTACTGTATGAGCTTGAACACATTGCCCTGTCTGTGCCTCAGTTTCTGTAATGTAATCCAAAAGCTTAGAGTAGCTGAGGAGGCTGCCTGAGGTCGGGAGATGACTGGAGGTCAGGAGGCAGCCAGGACCTGCTGTTTGGTGCCTGCTTTTCACCTTTTCTTACTTCTATGAATTTGGAAAAAATTCCCTCAAATACTCTGGGCCTCAGTTTCCTCATTTGCAAAATGTGCAGTGTAGAGGTGATGACCTTAAAGTTTTCTTCCCCTCTGGCCTTCTATGCCTGCTGGTGAGGTTACTTACCTTTCTCACAAGGTGACGTAGTTGAAACTTGGCTTGCCAGCAGGGGCTGTTTATATTCTCTTCGTCATTGGGGTCCCCAGAACCGTCATCTTCCCTTAAGAAACAAGCAATGCCACTTTTGTAGTACTTGTCCTGCATCTGGGTTGAAATGGGATAGAACACAATGTTATGCACAGGTGCTTTTAATTTTTGTTCATCTGGAAGTTAAAACAACAGAAACTGATGACAGATTCAGAGAAGTTTTGGCACCTTGGATAAGTGTATGCTTGGAATAAAAGTAAGCATGCTGTCCCTTGTCCTTTAGTCCAAAAGACTAAAAGTAAGCAGTTGGATATGATGGAAAGAACACAGGTGTGGGCCAGGCATTCTGGGTCACATTGCCCATCCCTGCCCATGTCACTAAGCAGCTGTATGTCCCTTGACAAGTTGCTTCCCCTCTCCCGTGTCTGCTCTTCCTTAGAGTTTTGAGCTGGTTCACTGTGGTGATGTCTGAGATCCCTTCCAGCTCTGCCATGGTGGGGATCTTATTCTGAAGCTGGAAACCCACCTAGATACAAGGTAGGCAGTGGAGTCAGTGTAAATTCCAGGATTCTATTTTTCTTTCTTTCATGAGATGCTCAGTGAAGGAAAGAATTCTAAATAAAAATTAGTCAAACCTTTTGGGGAAAGGTAGTATTCTGTTCCTTGATCTGGGCTTTGGCTGGCTGAGTAGATTCTAGTTATTGACCTGAATTCTGCTTCTCTGAATGGCAGAATCTGTACCATGTTGCCACCAGAAATCTGAATGATATCTCATTAAACGTCCATACTAGCTAGGGATTTATCTGCAGAGACTTTAAACAGCATTGGAAGGTTTGCTCCCTGTAAACATTTACAATAGTTAAATCATTGTCAATAGTCTTTGCCCATGTCAACAAGTCCTTGCTTGATATTATAAATACACACACACACACACACACACACACACACACACACACACACACACACCCCAAACCAGCCAGAACTCTTCAGGCTGACATCTTATTAATCAAGAAAAACAGGATGTCTGCACAAAGCCAGAAGATTTTTTTCTTTCCTACCATGTAGGATTGAAGACATGTTATTTCCCTGTAAAAATATGAGTTGTCTTTATCTGGGGGAAACAAATGGGGAAATGACCATTTTTATCTATTCTTTGAATTTAGGTTACTGCAATGCTTGAGGGAGGAATCAAGTTTAATGATTATCCACTCTTTCCTATGGAAAAACAATCTCATTTTAAATCAAAATAAGATAACTGTTTATGAGAGATCCCAGCCAGAGTCACGCAGTACTGTACACAGCCATGTAACCCTTGGACATTTGATCCAGGTCCTTGGAGTGCAAAAGCACAAACCTGATTAATGAATTCCTTCCACGCACCCTGACATAGAACATTCATTTACTTTAAAGCAATTTTTTTTAAAATTTTCTTTCTTCCTCTTTTAAATTACAAGAGAAAAACATTCTCCTAGTAGAAGTAGTTGGGGATGAAGCCCAGGCCACCTGAGTCTAGATGTGCCTGGCAGTGGACCTAGGCACAGTTCCTTGCCTCTGCCTGCCTGTGTGCTTCTACTGCAGACATCTGGTTGTATTTCAATTACTTGGAAACTGAAAAGCCTTTCCAAGGAAGGCAGCCAGTCACATTATGTTTTAGAGATATGAGAGCACTGCCAGCAAACTGTGGGGCAGGATCAGGAAGAAAGAGAGGAAGATCTGGAACAAGCCTCAAGGCCGAAGGGGGGTTCCCAGAAGAGAAAGCTTTTGTTTGGTCCCGTCTCAGCCCAGCCAGTATAAGCTTGCTCCTGTCAGACATTGGTTTAGCTAAACTGAACAAGCAGGCTCACAAACTTCTCTGACTTGTTGTGGCAAAAAGGTATGTGTGACACGGAAGGGAGGGAGCAGTCTGCCTTCTGACTTCACAGCAGCTGGAAGCTGTCTCAGCAGGCAAGGGCTGAGAGCATGGGAGTCTAGGTAGAAGGACAGCTGCCTGGGGACA
Source organism: Lepilemur ruficaudatus (assembly GCA_963574885.1). Classification (NCBI taxonomy): domain Eukaryota; kingdom Metazoa; phylum Chordata; class Mammalia; order Primates; family Lepilemuridae; genus Lepilemur; species Lepilemur ruficaudatus. The sequence continues at coordinate 13,208 of CAUYRT010025067.1, read as the reverse complement.
GTGGAGTTTGACAGGGGTGGAGGTAGCACTGGAGCAGCTGGGGCCAGGCCAGGTAAGTATCAAGTGCTGGCTGGTGATAGATACTCTCTGGGGATTTTCCAGAAACACTTTCAGGAGGTGGTAGAGGGAGCTTTGAAAATTGAGTAAGGTCCTGGGTATATGTGGGTGGGAGATTGACAAGCTACTGTATTAATAGCCCTATGATTACCACAAAGTTAAGAAAGCTGGGATACATTCAAGATACAACCTGGAAAACATGGAAACCTGGAAACATGCAACCTGGAAAACATGGAAAAGTAAAGGACACTTTGCCAAAAGTAAAAAGACCTCCAAAAACGAAGTAAAAAAACCAAAACCAAAAACAACCACTAAAGCACTCATAATCCCATCTCATAGTTAACCTTTGGATGATCTCCCTTATTCACAGGTTTGACATCAGGCTGCATGTGTGCAAACTCTATGTTTTTCCAAACTCTACACAGATACCCAAGGAAATTCAGATTTATTTTCTCTTGGAAAAATTTCTGACGAAGAAAGTGACACCTTCAAGAGACTTTTCAGTAGCAATTAGAATGGCTGTAATTTATCGAGCACCTTCTTATTGCCTGGGTTCAAAATCAAGCCTTTTCTTTTACTAGTTTTGTAATCTTGAATAAACCACTTAACTTCCTTGAGCCTTTGTTCAGCCGTAAAATGAAGTAATTGTACTTCCTTTATAGAATTGTTATGAAAATGAAACAGGGTGATACTTTTCAAAGTTTCTGTACATAGTAATTACTCAATGTCTGCTAATTCTACTCCCTTTCTAGCACTCTCTTCTGCATGCCAATACATGTATGTATACATATATAAATATACAATTCAGAAAAATGTTGCAAGAGGGAGATGTTAAGCTTTATTTGAAATTTCCATTTAATTTAAAAAGAAACTTGATTACATATATCAACAACTGCATGAATCAGCTCAGTAGAGAACCAGTTAATTCATTCTTAACATGAGACCAATTTGTAATGTGTGCACATCAATGGAGCCACTTGTGTATGGCAAAATGGCTTCACTCTGTTTATGCTGCAAGGTCAACAAAGGTTAGGACATGCTGGCTCCAAACTGGTAAACATAGCAGTATTCTAGTCTCTCACATAGACTTAGAATTTAAGGTATGATTATATTTATGTGGATTTTTTCCTCACAAAGAGACAGGTTCTTCTAAATGTGCCCCACAATAAAGCTGACTTTACTGGTCATATAATGGTAGCTATAATTTTGATAATAACTTGCAAATGAAAGAAGAGTCTATTTCATCTACTTCCAAAAGAAAAATTTCCAGCTGATTGAGATAACCAAATTTACACTCCACAGGGTATACAAACAGCATTTCCCTAACAGATAATTAACACTCTGTGGCTTCTGCACAATTTATATTTTTCTGAGATGCTTAGCCTTGAGTTTTTTAGCCAGTTGGCAGAGTTGCTATTGCAGCATACGCTGTGCATCATGAGGGGCAAATATGCGGGACATGTCACGGACACCTTGCTTTGGAGGGAAGAGGGTCACCTAGGTGCCTACAAACGGGGTGCTAGCCCCAGCTCTGCCTCCAAAGCCTGTCTTAGCTTGAGTAAGTCATTATAGTTTCCTCATCTATAAAATGGGGGGGAGGTGTCCAAAATTCTTCCAATTTGTAATTCTCTACTATATAGTATACAATTAGTAAAAATATATATTAGAAGCCAAAAATTGAGCTGGTTTATTTTCAGCAATTTTACGTTCATAGTTTCAGAAATTTTTATTAAGAAAATCATAAATTTAAATGGCACTAAGTTTTTTGTTTTTTTTTTTTATTGTCGGACATACCTGGATTTATACCTGAACCATCCATGGGTGTAAAGTGCAGTTTTATTTTCAGTTATTTTATCATGAGTAGTAAAATGCTGAGTCTAGCTGATAACTTCTTTATTGCAAATACTACCCATGACATGCCTGTGTTCAAGGAATAGGCAGAACGTCGGGCCTTTGCATTCTCTCTTATTTCCGACACAGGGGTGCCACAGCTCTTAAACAGAAACATTTCAGAGATCTGATTTACCTCCACCCTGTGTTCAGTCTTAGAGGAAAGGGAAACCTGGTATTCCAAAGCTTGGTTCAGATTTTTGTTCATATGCACATTATTCTACCTCCCAAACTTTTGAAAGTCTGACTTGTCTGTGTAAAGGCTTTCTACCTAAAAATTTAATATTTATTTTTTAAAAGGGTTGGGAGGGAGATGCTGGCATGGTTAATAGCCCTGAAGTCTGAGGATAAGCAAACAGTCCCTAAAGGCCATTGCTGTCTATGCAGGGCAGGAGTCTCGATCTTCTGTAATGTCTGTCCACTGGGACTAGCTACACCTGGAACACAGTACAACAGTGTCCCGTGGTTTAGAGCCTGGCTTTGGGTTGAGCCCCAACTCTACCTTTGCTGCCTACATATTAGTGGTACTTACATTTGTGAAGGCTGTTCACTCATTCAACAAGTATTTAGCGAACCTAAGTATTTAGTGAACAACAAGTATTAAGTCCCAGTGGCCACTTGGGAGCCACATGCTAGACCTCAGAGGTGTAATGGTGAGCAAAAGCAGACACACCTCCTGCGCTGATGCAGCTACCCTCACCCCAAAGTACTCATGAGTCAAGAATTATAAAGCATTTAGCAGAAAGCACTCAAGAATGATTGCAATTAATAGTATGATAAAATACATACACTTTAAAAAACAAACAAAAAAAGCCTTCAGGAGTTTTGTTGCCTGCACCTGCTAGTAACAGCACTTGGTTTACACAATCCTTTGTAAAGATCTCAGTAATTATGTGCATTAGCAGTTAGAGCCTCCTGACAGAAAAAGGGAGCATTTTCTTCCACAGGAAAGTCTTCAGAGAGAAACAAGCGGAGAGGCAAAGGAGAGGCAGGTAACCTGACAGCGCCCGAGCCTCCGGGACTGTGAGCACTGCACTGACCTGCTTCAGCTCGTTTGAGAAGTACACGTAAGTCACGGCCACACAGAGGGCCTGCAGGAGCACAGTGAAGATCAGGATCAGCACGCAGGTCTGTCCGGGGCTCGAACTCCCGAGGGTCTGAGTCACAGCCATTATCCTGGGCTCTGACTGTCCCAGTTTAGCCAGGCAGCTGTTTACCGGAGCCCGTCTTACGTCCTTTTGTTGATCACACAAAAATGAAACCTAACTAACTCCAGGTCAGTTTCCAGCACTTCCTGGAGTTGCTGCCTGGGGCCAGCCCACAACATCTGTGTCTGACTCTCCCCATTTTTTGTCCATTGCCAAAACAGACCTGCCATAGGCACAACTCCCATTTTCTAAATGGTGAGAGAATTGTTATGACTTGAAACTTTCAGACTTGGTTTTTCTCATGCTACTGTGAGAAAAACACTGTGAGGTGCGGGAAGAGAGCTGGGGTGGGAGTAAACGAAGGCAAGGAGAAATACTCTCTCAGAGCCATTGTCTTGCTGCATAACCCTGTTCTGAAAGCCAAAATCTAAATATTGATCCCTTTTTTCTCTTTGCAAACCTTCTGACACAAATTCTAATCTCCTTCCCCCATCCCCACCCCTTCCAAGGTAATTTACCTGTGGGTCAGGCTGGAGAGGAAGGAAGTAGTTGGCACACTCAGAAAAGCAAAGGAGAAAAACACATTGATATTTTCCAAAATATTAACCCCATCACAGCGTCTCATTGTTACCGTCCCTCTTTCACAGATTAGGAAAAGGAGGCTCACGGAAGTTAATCTGCTGTGCCCAGGGTCACAGATTCAGGACCCAGCCCCAGATCTCTCAGCTATTAGGTACCGATGCTGCCTTTAATTGGAGGGGCAAACAGAAGCTGTTGCTACCACTAGTGCCCTGGGAAGATCTGTAAAGATTTTTAAAAATGTATTTTGTATGTAAGGATTTAATTATAAGGGCTGTAATCTTCAAAACACTTGTAAATAGGGGACAGATAACCATGTCACTTAAGAGTACTCACCTGGCAACAGTTGGCCATCTTTATTCTGGGAACTCAGTTGTCCCAATACCCATGAGATTTCTAGCCTGAACCAGCAGCCATCGAGTGGTCGATTGTGGTTGGACAGGCAGAAGTGCCCAGACACATATCCAATTTTATATCTAGTGTGATATGGAGGAGGAGCAGTAAATGATTTGAGAAATACAGTACACTTTTTGCCACAATGTAATGTGGGTAAAATAGCTAAGGGTTAGAGGTATTTACCCAGAAGGAGATTGATGTGAATTTTAGTTGCTCTCCCATTTCGTAGCTCTACAACCCTGATGCGGTCACTTACCTTTTGGTGCTTTAGTTTTCTTATTAATCATTCCATAGAATTTACTAGAGTGTATTTAAGATGAATGAAAGTCCAATTATTTTATGATTCTATCATTGCCTGATCATTCAAAGATAATAGGGATTCATTTCTTTATCTGAAGGCAGTTGTATCCAAGACCTCTTGTGGTAAGACTTCTGTAGCTATGAAACAGTTATGCCACCACCAGCTGTTAGCTAACACTGCTTTTTGTTTGGGGAGGAATAAGGATGGGGCCAGTATAAGGTGATATGGTATATTTCATTATTGTTCCCAATTCATCATCCCTCCCTCTATTCATACCGTTTGTCATGTGGCTTTACAGTTCATCTCATAGTGTATAGAGAATATATTTCCCTGCTTCACTGATGTTGGGCTTATTCATGGGATTTGGCCATTGGGATACCAGTGGACCTAACAAGAGAAGGCTTGAATTAAAATCGCACAGTTGGTCTTTCCCAACTCTGTTATTTTCACGAGAAGACAAGCCCTGGGTAGTCCAAGGAGGATGAGAGGTAAGTGGAGCTGAACTAGACCCAATCTGCATTTTGCAGCCGAGGTGAACACAACCTAGATCAGCTGATTCCCAGACAACTCACAGACAAGAATAAATAATTGCTTGAATCTACGGAGTTGTTGGCCTCAGAACATTATTGTGGCAATAAATAACTGATAGAGCCTAGGACTGGGGATCATTTAAATATATTTAGCTTTAGTTAACAGAGAGCACTACTTAAGATAGCTTCAACAGAATTTCAAGTGGTATTTTAATGTTAAGCAACTGAAGCCAATTCAGACAAATAGAAATAGAAAAAGCGCTTTTTCGAAAGGATGCTAGAGAGTTGAGGTTTGTGGGAATTAAGGTTGCTGGAAACTTAGATTTGGCGCTGTCAAATCCAGAAAAGCCAAAACATATCCACAAAGTCATTCTGGTAGCAGTATAACTGTGGCCACCACAGGACACACACCTCAGAGGTGTACCACAGGTACCACCTACACTAGACATCAGACACTGCTCCTACCTAAAACCAGTGATACTGCTGTTTCTGGAAACTGAACACAGTGGTCACTGGCCAAAACCGCCAGAACAGAATTTGCTCAACACCTGCTTCTGCTTCAGCTTCATAATTCATCACTAGCTTCTGTTTTGTGTGTGTTTATGCCTACGTCATGTCACACCCTTGCTTCAAGGAAAGACAAGAAGGTGAGAATCCGACATTTTCTATTTCTCTGGTGAAAAGCGGGCTCTGGCTTGTAAGGTGGGGGAATCCCAACGTAGGAAGTAGGTCCTATGCTAGTCGACTAAAGCAAAAGATAAATGCCCACTTCAAGCGAAGTTATTAGCTCACGTATCAGTATGTCTAGACTCTGGGCAGATTTGACTCTGGAAATCCAGTGTTATCTGGAATTAGGTTCTTTCCTTCTCACATCCTTTCCCACAGGTTGACTTTATCTAAGACTGCTCACCTCAAAATAAACACCAGCAGAATCTAGGGCTATATGCTTTCTTGTTCACATCTGAAAGTCAGATATGCTTCCCCTGGCACACCCTCAATGCCCCTATCTCTTTTTCTCAATTATAATAAAATGTGAAGATTTTCAGTGTGACAGTTGTTTTAGGGTTCTCCAGTTGAACAGTGCCATTAGAGAGTGTGTGTGTGTGTGTGTGTGTGTGTGTGTGTCTGGAGAGAGAAAGAGAGAGAAAGAGAGATTAGAGAAAGAGATTTAGTTTGAAGGAATTGAATCATACAACTGTGGGGCAAGTCTGAACTCTTCAGGGTAGGCTGAAGACCAAGGGAAGAGCTATTAGGGTATTAAGTATGAAATGTCCTATTTCCTTAAGTACTAAGTTTGACAGTTGATATCTCTGACATTTCACTTTAAACACTTCCTGTTTTATTTTTATTGTAAAGGTACACCCTCAGTCTTGCAAACACACATTTTGGCTTGTGATTATATTTCAAATTGTTTTTAGAGCAATTTTTGTGAAAACATGGATAAGTCAAAAATTCACGTTATTTTCAAATATGAGTTGCATTGTGGAACCAATGCAGTGCGGACAGCTCGAAATATCAAGGAAGTGTTTGGGAAGGATATGGCTAAATGAATGCACAGTACCTCAATGGTTTGAGAAGTTCTGTTCTGGTGATTTTAATCTTGAAAATGAGCCACATGGGCGACCCGAGACCAAGGCGGATAATGATGAGCTGAAAGCTATAGTGGAAGTGAATCCATCTCAACCTATATGTGAATTAGCAACAAGGTTTGCTGTTACTATTCCAACAATATTGGACGATTTGAAACAAATCAGCAAGGTAAAGAAGCTGGATAGATGGGTACTGCATGAATTAAGTGAGCGTCAGAAGAGAAATTGTCTCGAAGCTTGCCTTTCTTTGATGTCGCAACATAAACGCAAACCATTTCTACACGGTATTGTTACATGAGATGAAAATGGATTCTTTTTGACAATCACAAGCATTCAGCACAATGGGTGGATAAAGATGAAGTGCCAAAACACAATGCAAAACTGAATATTCATCCAAAAAATCTAGTGGTGTCTGTTTGGTGTTCCAGCGCTGGTATCATCCACTATGGCTTCATGAAACCTGTTCGATTAATTACAGCGGATATCTACTGGAATCAACTGGACTAAATGATGAGAATTAAGGAGCCAAGATTGGTCAATAGAGACAATCCTCTTACAAGACAACACTCGACCATGTGTTGCACAAACAGCACTGTTCAAACTACGGCAGCTGGACTTGGAAACTGTCATCCACTGTATTCACTAGACCTTGCACCAACTGACTACCACTTCTTCCAGGCTTTGGACCACTTCTTGCAAGGAAAAACATTCAATTCTCAACAAGGAGTGGAAAATGCCTTTCGTGATTGCATCGCCACTCGCTCTCCAGAAACCTTCGCTGCTGGCATAAACAAGCTACCGTTAAGATGGTAAAACTGTGTCAATAGTTTAGGTGCATTCTTTGATTAATTGTACTGCTTCTTGTTTGAGATATAATAAATTACACTTTTGATTTGAAATCGAACATTTCATATTTAATGACCTAATACCATTGCAGCTCAAGTCTGAAGGCCACGTCTGACTGCTGGCAGAATTCCTTCTTGCTGTATAACAAAACCAATTTTGCAATAGGCTAATTAATGTAAACAAGAGGTATTAATAAAATCTTACGCATACAGTATATTGTTTCATTAAAGCTGAAGTTTCTAAGAACCTATGGGCTGACATTAAATGAGGACTTACTGTGTGTATATATATATATATATATATACATTCTGGATATGAGTCCTTTGTCAGATATTTGTACAGCAGGTAGTTTTCCCAGTCTGTGAGTTAACTATTTATTTTGAACTATTTCAACTATGAACATAGTATAGCTCTCCATTTATTTTAGTCTATAAAATTTCTTTCTGTTATGTTTTATTGCTTTCAGTGTGGAAATCTTGTACATTTTTTGTTAATTTATCCCAACATAGTTTTATGCTGTTATACCTGTTATTGTTTATTTAACTTCAGTTTCTAACAGTTTGAATACAGAAATATAATTAATATTTAATATTGACACATTATATCCTGTGGTTTTGCCAAACTTACTTATTAGTTCTAGTATTTTTTTAATTCCTTAGGATTTTATACATCAACCATCATGTTTGCAAATAAAGACAGTTTTACTTCTTTCTTTTCAACTATATGCCTTGTATTTTATTTTTTTTTTCTTGCCTTATTACAATGGGTAAATCCTCCATACTACCTTGAGTAGGAGGGATGAAAGTGGACATGTTTGTTTTATCATTATTCTTATTGGCAAAACATTCAGATTTTCACCCTTAAGTATGATATCAGGTGTAAGTTTTACTTAAATGTTTTTTATCAGGTTGAGGAAACTTTCTTCTCTACCTCGTTTACTGTGTTTGTCTGTTTTTTCAACATCTATTGAGATAATAATGTGGTTTTTTAAAATTTTTTATTCTATTAATGTGATGAACTATTTTTAATTTTGAACGTGAAGCCATCCTTGATTCCTGGAATAAACTTCACTTGGTCATGATTAACATTTTTATATATTGCTGGATTTGATCTACCAATATTTTATTGAGCATTTTACATCTATGCATATGATGGATATTGGACAGTTTTTCCCTTTCCTTTCTTTTTGTAATGTTTCTAACAAGTTTTTATATTGCATTTACATTGGCTTTATGAGTTGAGAAATAGCCCTTTTTTATTTTCTGAAAGAATTTGTTGAAGATTGTTATCTTTTTTCTCTACATGTTTTATAGAATTCATTTGGAAAAACCATCTGGACCTAGCGTTTTCTATGAGGAAAAGTTTTATGATTATCAATTCAAATTTTAAATAGGAGATTACTTTTTTTCCCATTGTGTCAGTTGGGGGAAGTTGTGTTTTTCAAGGAATTTGTCCATTTAATCTAAATTTTGAAATGTAGTGGTAAAAATTGTGTTCATAATTTCCAGTTATTCTTTTGATAACTATGATGACAGAAATAATGCTTCCTCTTTTATTCCTATTATTACTATTTGTGGGTTTTTCTTCTTTACCCTTGACCAGTCTTGCTGGAAGTTTATAAATTTTAAGAATCTTTTCAAAAAACAAACACTTGGTTTTATTAATTTTCTGTACGACTTGTCTACTTCTTCTTTCATTTATTTGTCCTCTTTATTGTGTCTTTTCTTCTATTTATTTTAATTTGCTCTTCTTTTTCTAACTAAGTTGGAAGCTTAGGTCTGATAATGAGCAAAAGAAGAATTTGGTTAGGAAGAAAAAGAAAAGATTTATTTATTTATTTATTTATTTATTTATTTATTTATTTATTTATTTATTTTTAGATCAGGGAGAGAATGGAAGAGAGAAGGAGGGCTAGACCAGTGGTTCTCAACCCAAGCTTCACATCAAAATCATCCTTCTAAAATACCAAATAAAATTCAGGGTCTGGGACCTGAGTATCTACATTCTCTGAAAGTTCTCCAGGAGAATCAGATATAAAACAAATTCTACCAAATTTGAGTGTGTGTGAATAAGAATACTTGCATGGAACCTATTTAAAATGAAAATTCCTGGGCTCACCCCTAATCATCAGATTTAGCAGATCTAGAATACAGCCTAGGAGTCTTCTTTTTAACAAATATACCAGGTGGCTCTGAGGCAGAATCTTTTAAATGAGAAGAGCCTTTTTTAAAACTAATTATGAAATTTCCTTTGCACAAATATGTACTCTAGGACCTTTTGCTACACTGTAACCCTCCAGGGGCCTGCAGCTGGGGGCCACTGGTAGACCTGCATCACTAGAGGGGTATACAGGTTGACGTGTGGCACTAGAAGGGCACATAGGAATGCCCACAAGGGGCAATGGGTGGGTACAAAGTGGTGACCACGTGAGACAAAAGGAAAACATGGTCCATTGGACACTGAACGGGCATATGAGACAGTTCACGGGGGCACTAGGGGAGCACATAAGGACATCCATATGGAACACTGGAGGGACACAGAGGTCCATGTAGGACTTGGAAGGGGCACACAGGAATGTGCCTTAAGAGACCAAAGGGAAATACGTATCCATGAGGGGCTCTGAAGGGGCACATGTGTCCTTGTGAGACTCTAAAGGAGAAAGGTCTGAAATCCAAGCGGGTGATGGGATGATACAGAGACACTGATTGACTGAGGCTGTGGGTACCAAGAAAGGAATGAGAGGCTGGGGTGAGCTATCGAAGATAGCACCCGCTCAGAAGTCCCTGCGCAGTCTGGAGATAAAGCTCCTGAGTTTGTGAGCTCCTTGAAGGGAGAAACCTTGTTATACACATCATTGCATAAGTAGGATCTATCCCAGTGGCTGGCACATAGTATGTGTTCAATATATAGGGTAACTAAATAATTTATCTCCCAAACTGAGTTGGTTTTGGTAGTAAAAGGGGATTCTACTAATACTATGCTGGGATAACAAGTGTAAAACAGGACTATTCTGGGAAAACTGAGAATATGGTTTCCCTACCAATAACTCGTGGGTAACTATGTGGGTAGGTCAATGAGGATATTTCTTACAGGTGGAAATAATAGATGAAAACACTCGCAGATAATGCCAATTGGTATTTCAGCCAAGAATAAAGGTCTTCTCAAAGGTGACAAAGCTGTGCCATCGAGGGAAGGAGTGGCCATAGACTTTCGGTAAATAAGTGGTTTGTGTGGTCTTTGATGGCAATACCATAGCGGGGATGTCTGGAGGACGTATCTTGTAGCTGCAGTTGCATGTCACACACTCTGTTATCAATAAGATTTGTTTTATTGTGATAGTTGGAGATAAGATGTGCTGGAGATGGGGACAGGGGCATATACAACCCTGTACCAGCTCGTGGGGCCACCACAAATAGTGAGTGAAGGTAAGGTTCAGCCCTTTGGGTAGCCCTTGTTAGCTGTGCTGGGTGTGAGGACTTCTCTCTGCAGAGTAAGTTGAAATGAGGCCAAAAGGAATGGCCATCAGGAACTTGGAACTGCAATGACTCCTGCCGAGCACGGCCCCAGAAGTGGTGCCTTCACGCAAATTTTAAGGAAACATAAGCTGTAACACATATTTTAAAAGATAGGTGGAGAAGCAGCATAAAGGTGAGACCATCAGGCCTCTGGTTAAGCGCTTGGCCTCTCCCACCCACACAAAGCACAGGCCCTGGGCCCCACACTGGCCACAGGCTGTCAGAAGGTGGAACCTGGCAGTGCCCCGGCTCCACTGGCTGTAGCCCTCCTCTCTCCCCAGCTAACAGATGGTCCTCTGTCATAGAGCAGAAGAGCCACAAACTTCGAGAGTAGGAAAAGATCAAGAAGCCCTGCAAGACTATTTAAATGTGTTTGTTCGTGCATGTCCTAAGGAAATCTGAGCTGTGTGTTCTTGGGTGAGCCAGTTAATTCCTCTGATCTCGAGTTTCTCTTCTGTCAAGTAGGGATTCTAACAGCTACAGGTCTTTGGGAGTAGGCCGGAGGATGCAAATGAGATAAGAGTGAGGTTTCCTTCCCTTTCTCCAGGCCTCTGCCCTGGGCACTTCAGCACTGACGAGGATAAAAGAAAAGAAGGAACAAAGACCTTGCCATAGCTTTAACCTCAGTGATCAGACAGGCAGCAGTATTGTAGCAGGGTGTTGGACAAGAGAGGAACTTGGCATTAATATTTCTCATTTGTATTTCCACCCAAAATACTTTTGGCCAATGATTCTTGAAAGGATGTTTTACTGATAGCCTATCTAACAAAGGAAAATAAACTATCAAACAGAAGGTAAGGGAAATAAACTCACAAGACAACTACCCTTCGTTTAATTAAAACACACATGGCCTAACCTGTTGTCTGTGAGTTCTTTCTCAGCCTTGAAAAAGTTCCTGAGCGGACAGCAGGACTGCGAACTTCCCTTGCTTCCTCAAGAAGTGACAGTACCACATGCTTTCTGCTACCAAGAAGAAAGAAGAAACTAATTTCTGCCATCAATCTGCTATGTGAGAAACAGAAAAAGCCAACACAGCAGTTTCACAGCCACTTTTTTTTTTTTTTTTTTGAGACAGAATCTCACTCTGTTGCCCGGGCTAGAGTGCCGTGGCGTCGGCCTTGCTCACAGCAACCTCAAACTCCTGGGCTTAAGCAATTCTCCTGCCTCAGCCTCCCCCTCCTGAGTAGCTGGGACTACAGGTGCTCGCCGCCACAACCTGCTAGTTTTTGTTTCTATTTTCAGTTGCTCGACTAATTTTTTGTATTTTTAGTAGAGACAGGGTCTCGCTTTTGCTGAGGCTGGTCTCGATCCTCCTGCCTCGACCTCTCAGAATGCTAGGATTACAGGTGTGAGCTACCATGCCAGCCTCGGAGCTGTTTTTATTTTCAGTCCCCTGAAGCAGACAGAGAGAGAAAAAAAAAATTTCTACCCTTTAAAAGTACCAAGCAATTTTCCGACATTTCTTTCCTCCCTCTGTGTGTGTCATGACCTCTCTCTCTCTCTCTCTCTCTCTCTCTCTCTCTCTCTCTCTCTCTCTCTCTCTCTGTTTCATTCTTTCTTTCTTTCTCAGGAAAATTAATCCACTTTTACTTTTGTGTATCCTGATCACTGTCTGAGACTTCTTTCCCCCACCCCCACTTACGGATTTCACACCCTAACAATTCTGTTTAAGGTAATATTTTGACTTCAAAATGGTTTGTATTATTAATAGCAGTGTTTGCCAGTCTAAATTGGATTAGCAGTCTTAAGTCATTACATGGATTCCCAACCTTGGCTGTTTTCCTAGAAAAATTTGTCTCTTCTCACATACTGCAGATGATTTGCAAAAAGACAGGAGAGATTATTCCTCCATATAAGTAAGTCTTCTGGGAATCAAGTGTTTTCCTATAATGCTACGTGAAATAACAAGATTAGGCAAGACATCTGAGTAGGATCTAAGAAGTTACGGCTGCAGAGTCACTTGCTGTGCTGAAACACGATTTTCTCTAGTGTTTGTGCTGACAGCTCCCTAGTATGTCTTATTACCGCTTTTTAGGGACACATCACTAGAGGCATAGCTGTGTGTTACTAAAAATAACTAATATTTTTGAGTGCTTGCTAAGTGCCAGGCGCTCTTCTAAACCCTGCGTAAATATTGTAATTTTAACTATCACAACGACCCTATGAGGTAAGTCTTCCTACCCTCATTTTTAAAATTGAGGAAAAGTAATGTAATTGTCGCATGACATAAAGCCAAAAATTGGTGGCATCAGAGTTCCAGGCTGCGTAACTCCAGAATCCGTGATACTCGGGATGGGTCCATGGACCAGCAGTCCTGGCAGTATGGAGGAGCCTGGTATAAATTCAGGTTCCCCAGA